>CAKNYM010049608.1:126653-161731 GCA_932195095.1 Andricus curvator | reverse complement strand
AGGTGTTAATTGTTTAAGCAATATTTACGAACGAATTCACAGTTTGACCATTTTTCAATGATAAATTGTTTTGCGAAGTGAGCTAAAAAATCCAAGGTCATTACGTGCATTAATCAAACATGTGATGGGCTTTTAGTTATAGCGTTATTAAATTACGTTTTTTATTGGGAATCATATCTTGATAACAACCGCAGATGCCAATAATTTATTCCATAAATATCATGAAGCTTCCTGGCAAATTGAACTGCTTTTGGTCCTAATGTTTTATTACCGTACATAATAATGGATGATATCATTATTTGTCAGTACTTGATTCGACTTTCTGCTATTTTCGCGCCTAGCCTTGCGAAAAATCTTGTTATTAGCCTCTTGGGGCTCCTCTGATAGCCAGCCAAAAGGTATGTTGAAGGATCTGATGATCTCGCCACCGTTAATGAGAACTTTATGGACCGATGGTGGCATTGGATACCAGCCACATAATGTCACACACAGCTCTGCAGTTTTTAAACAAAATGTTTTGAATTGATCACAGCTGATCATTCTAAAACAAGTGAACACTTGCAAGATAGTATGAAACCTGACGATCAATCTTTCATCTAACCCAGTGTTTTTCGCCACACCCTGAGCTTGGGCGAAGAAAGAGCGAGCGACACTACCAGTGTTGGTTGTTCCTGAACTTTGTTTCACAACATCGACTAAAATTGATAATTTAGATTGCAGAACATCTTGAATGTGTTTCTTCTTCAATTTTTCAAATTCTTTTTGTTCCTTCGTTCTAGCTGCACTTGAGCTGTTGGACATGAGACAAATTACTGATGTATTTCGGGTCAACTCGACAAATGTTGCAACAATTTGATACTTTTTGTTCACATTGAACATTGCAAACTTTGCCATCTATCATTGTGCATTTCAAATCAAAGCGCGATTTGAACATTATATCGTTGACATGAATTTCATATAATTCAACTTCCTCAAGCAAGTTCATGAAGTGATTTTATTCTTTTAAAGTGAGCAAGCTGTTCTCCTTTACAAATTCAAACTTTTTCTTTCGACAGAAATGCACTGAATCAGGTGTCTCGTTACTATAAATAACATTGTCGTCAGCTTTCAACTGAAGAGGAACAAACGATAACAAAAATATGGAAGAATCATCCACATTTTCATTATTTGTCTTGCATCTAAACTCATCATTTTCATCATCATTTGATTCTTCCTCACCAGCATCAGAATCAGGCAAGTCATCATCACTACTTTCAACATCACTGTACATATTTTCATTATCTTTGAACTCAGCATCAATCATGATTTGGCAGGACCACCTTTGGCGCGTAGTTTGTTGTCCACTAGCGCCATCCATTCCCCATTTACCTACGAGAACTATAGTTCTTTTAGAAAGTTCTTCCAGCTCAGCTCTATTGAATTTTGAAAGGATTTTCTTGCATGCGTGCCCCTATAATGATATCAAGTGTATCTCTGCGCCTGATTCGGATACATCCATGTGGTCAGATTCTGGATAGCAATCATTTTGAGCTTCTATTTACAATCCTTTTATAGGAAGGAAACGATTTCTGACGACCAAAAATTTCAGCATGCATTTTTATTTTATTTACTGACATCAATTTCCTCATTTGAATCCGTCACTTCAGATTCTGTAGCATTTTCGGACAGATTGTTTTCCATTCTCAATGCTGCTTCCAACTTCTGTTGCAAATGATTCGCAGCAAGTTCATTGATAAGTCTCTTTTTTGTCTTCTCTGACCCCTCTTTGTAAGATAAACGTGGACGACCCATTTTTTTATCATTGAGAAGGTTTCCTACACCACTATTTTGTGCATCAATCTCAAGCTTATCACTATAGTCCACCGTAAAGTCACTTTCCAAGAACATTGCGTACTTACTGATGAGCTGACTTTCATTCCATGTCACACTTCGCCACTGTCGACAATATTGTGGATAGAATGTATCACGCAGCTTCATTTTTATTTGCAATAACTGTTCTTCAGAGAATTGGTTTGCAGTTTTTATGTTATCCATTATGGCATCGATCTTATTATTACTTTAGTTCGAGTCACTATTCGAAATCATTTTACATAAAGTTGAATTATCAATGCTATAATTCATTTTTGCATCCACAAGTTTTAGCAAAAGGAATAGGAATGAGGAAAATTTGTTGTATATTCGGTTAGAAGGAATAATCAGTCGACATTTGGAGTACGAAACGTGATGACAAAAGAATTGAGTGCAGGTGGTGCGTGACCTACTATCAATTGTTTTGACATGTTTGCGGCAAAAGCAATAGACGTTAGTTTGGTACACGTTGTGCGACCCAGATAGAATCCGGAAGAAATTTGGAATACGCAATGTCATGACAAAACAATTGAGTGTAGGTGACGAGCTTTGTGTACAAAACTACCATTTATTGTTTTTGCCGCAAAACTGTAAAAACAATTGAGAGTAGGTGACGCGCCATCTGCCCTCAATTGTTTTGTCATGACGTTTCGTACACCAAATGTCGCTTGATAATTTCTTCTAACCGAATATACAACATATTCACTACGTATGGTTCATTATGTACTGTAATAAAACAATAGGAACAAAGCAGTTCCACTCTTCAGGAACCCTTATGATACTCATCCAATAAATTATTCGCATCTTCGCACATTTTTTGACAGGGTAAATTTTAACTTACCTATCACTTCAAATTGGAATTCCTAATTAAAGGGGTTCAAAAATGAATCCATTGACCAAGAGCTGAAGTCACCTCGGCCAAGAGCGTTCGTCAAAAGTTCTAGTTCTTAATTACTCACCTTCCGATATTTGTATGCTTCCATGTAAATTAACCTCCACCTGTCAAATCCGAGTTCAACAACAACAACACCACGGTAGCCAGAGATGGATCGTCGCCTCAGAGACCTTGCTGGAGTCACTAACGCACCCTGAGTGAAGGATCTATCACTAAACCATAGTCTACTGCTCTCTGTGCACCATGTCACGGAGGCGTGACGTCACGATACCCACGCCGTCGACAACAACTCGTGGAAGCCAGGGCTGGGTTCGGTCACGTCGAAGAATCGATAAAAGTACCAACGCAACCTGGAAAAAGTACCCATGATTTACTTACAGCTCAACAAATTTCCGTCTCCATGGTTACCTGGTGCAGTCAGGTTCTCTCAAGACGCCGCCATATTCTGCTATCCCCTGAACGCCATGTCACGGAGGGGTGACTACACACGATTGACCACGACTCTGGCTGTAGTAAACTCGAACTTTTCAGTAACCAGGGACCCAAGTTAAGCGCCATATTACCAGGACATATGACGTCACGATCCTCATGATGTAACATTATGATCGGCAACCTGGTGAGCGTGGACTCATTGCTCGTCGGACGGACTATCGGACAGAGTTAATCACCATGGAATGCAGCCGTTATGGAGGAACCATTACCGAGTAGATCAACTTACGTAAAAATTGTAAAACTCGGTAACGTCACAACCATTGTCAAATTTAGGATTTAAGTAGGAATATTATTGTCTTATTTACATCCATACATGTACATATATTTGCGAATAATTGTTTATAGTTCTAGTTAGTAAATATTTAGTTCGTAGCTTCTCCGGTAGTTGCGCTGCGTCTTAATGATTGTGAACGCGCCTTCATGCGAGCACCTTTTGAGTTCACGATCTTGGTGCGTCGCATGAATCTGAGACATTCGTTCTTGTTCTTGGGTGGACAACACGAGCCACGTTTTCTTTTAACAAAAATTTACCTTCGCCGGTTCTTTCACGTCATAATATTGGATTTTTTTTTAATTATTATACACCTTGGAGTATTGAGATATTGATTGATTTAACGTCTGATAAAACTGACTGATTTAACGTCGCAGCGATGCCTGAGGTAATTTTTGGCCATCGACCACGTGGTTGCAGTAGAGCCCCTTTCTCCGGTAATTAGCATTAACTAATAGTTCTCGAGGTTTTTTAGTCACATTGTCCCGTATGAACTGTCAGGGAAATTCATATTTTTGAGAAAGTTTTAAATTTTCGAGTTTTCGCCAATAAATGTGAAGATACAAATTGCTTGCTCCTTTAACTTTATTTTTTTAGGTTTCAGATTTTCCTCTTTTTATAATTTTCCAAATAATTTTTATTTGATTTTTATTTTTAAAAATACTTTTTTTTTTGAAAATTTACCGGGTCATCTTATCGCTGTACGGGCCTGGCTGGCGCCCAGTACCACATAAACCATACATATACATATGCACATACGTATGTAGATACGTATATGCATGTGTATATTTCACAGGGAAGTCGCCGTTCGACAGGTGGTCAATAAACCACTTTCACAATGGCGCCCCACGTTTTGAGTGTTTTCTTATTTTAAGCAATTACGGACAACTGCCGTTTTCACCTTTTACAATTTTCTTTCCCCGGACTCGCGCACTGAATCTACTCCAAATTTTTTTTTACGTCGCGAAATTGTTTTTTCTATACGACATTCACATGCCCAACCACGTTCCACCCCTTTGCCATGGCCTTCCGGATTTTTAGGTAGGAGGGGATCTATATTATGAATTGGGATTTAATTTGAATTGTGATTTGAATAAAAAGATGCGAATTTGAATCGAATTGAAATTTTAAAGTGAAAATTTTAATTAAGATTTAAATGAATTAAAATGGAATTTCAATTTTCGGGACACGTGTACCCCTATCATTTGAATGTTGAGTTTGGATTTGAATTAAAATGTTGAATTTTTTTAATTAAAATAATTGAAACTCATGAAACTAGATAAAAATTCGAATTTTGAATACTAAGAAGGGGATTTTAATTTAAATAAGGGATTTTACATCCTATCGGGAAATTCGGAGTATGATTAATGAATTACGAGGCACCTGTAACCCCTACCCCTTGGGCCGCCTGGAGCGCCCGACTGAGATATTGGAACCCATTTGAATCCGGCTGCCTCTAGCGCTCTGGAGCTCACTCTTACTTATTTTTACGATGGAATGAAACTGTTGCGATGTGTTTACTGAACTATTTTGCGATTTATTACATTTATTGCTTGATTTTTGTCTTGTTTTGTGATTCGCTACACAAGATGAGTGGGTTTAATTGATTACGTGATTTTGTGGAGTTTGATGATTGAGTCGCCGAATTAAGATTTTTTTTTCGTGTCACCTGCCGTAACCGCACCTTCCGTCTAGCCGTCTGAATTTTTTTTATCTTCAGCAATTGATTTCATCCCACGCGTCGGACGTTACCTCCCTAACTACTGACGCTACCGACCTGGACGACGAGGAACTGCCATCTGACGGGGCAGCAATCTCGGTAGCGAACATCAGTCCGGTGACGTTGACGGTGTAAAGTATCGTCACGACTACGAGTATTACCACCTCGGCTAAAGGCGTGGTAAAATCACCGAACTCATCGGAAGTCGCGGCGACAACGCAGTCCTCTGGCACGGTCATGGCACCACGCGAAAGGGTAACGACCAAACCAACTAGTATTAACCCCGGAAACGTAGGACTTTCGTTTAATTACGCTAATTTTTACGGATTACCGGGCCCCTTCCCTCTCGCAGATTGGTCTTTTCTCCTGATGGACAATGATTTCCCAATTCCGTATGCTTTTAGATTGCCCGAGGATGCCCGCAGAAACACACTAAATCTGCCAAGCGTTCCCCATACATTCCTTACGGAAAATACCCAACGGGATAGTTTACAATTACCATAAGCAGCTCAAACTGGTTCGATAAATCTGCCCAATGTTCCCCAAGAGACCCCCACGGAAAACAACCCTCGGAACACTCCGAGCATCCCTGCTGCGACACGGTTTAGCTCCTCAGACTTACAAGGTGCTCCTCACAGTATCCTAAATTCCCGCGCAAACCAAACAAATCTGAACTCACTTCGTCGTTCGGGGGTGAGAGTCACGCAGTCGGAGCGCCACCGAGTCTGAACCGGTAGTATTCCGAGGGCTAAAGCACGCTCCAGTAGGTTTACCACCAGTGAAGGGAACCGATTTGATAGGTCAGTATACCGAGGGGGTGAGCCCCCTCGGTACCGTCGTGACACTCCACCTAACACAGATTTTCGCGATTCGTTGGGTGTGTGACTTTTGAGAGGGCGCAACCTGGAACTCGACGACGAGTTCGATCGTGAAAGTGCCAACAATGATAGGCTAGTCCGCGTTACCCCCTCACCTCGGCGCTACAACAACTCCAGAGACCTCGGGAAGATCGTCCTTAATTGGAAAATAACCTTTGACGGGAGCGGAAAAACTAGCGCTGAAGATTTTCTCACTCGAATCGAGGACCATACTAGGCTGACAAATATCTCCTACGAAGCACTCTTGGAGGCCATGCCGGTCTTGCTAAAAGCTATCGCGTTTAAATGGTTTAAAAACCACGAATTGAAGTTCGCGAATTGGGTACAATTTAAAAAGGCGTTTAGGATTCGTTTTGGTAATGATGATTTTGAGCGGCGCGTTAGAGAGCAGGTCTATACCAGGACTCAGGGGAAAAACGAACGCATAGATAATTACCTGACAAATATTGAAGGCCTAATCAACCTGTTAAAAAAACGATATGCCGACAGTAGAGCAGTTGGGTTGAGCTTATAGGGGACTTAGGCCGGAATTTCACAGGGTAATTCATCGCTCTCATTACCAAACCTTCGATTCCGCCTCACAAACAAATTCCCGAGATAACACATCCGGCGCTTCAGGCGAGGTCACTTGTTTTAGGTGTAAACAGGTAGGGCACTACCAAAAAGGCTGCGCTGAGCCTCATGAATTGGTTTGCTTCGCTTGCAAAAAGGAGGGCTTCACTCTTAAGACATGCCCGGATTGTTCGGGAAACGTAGAAGGGAAGCAGTAGGACCGGTCCCTACTGCCTCTCAAAACAAAGAGATCGTCAAAACCGTGTCAGACGTCTCTGCGCGTATCATAAATTCCGTTTTGACCTTAAATGATTTAGACGAGTATAAGGGGGTTAGTGTGCCACCCAATGACTTTCTCCTAGAAACCGCGTCTCCCGATGAGGGTGCGACCTCACTTATCGTGGAAGCTCTTGTGCATGGGGGGATGGTGGTTCGCCGCCTTCTGTGGGTACTTTTTCTGATTTGAAACAGGAAGCGGCGAACGGCACCATTATTCCTACCGAACATTCTGGCTCAAAAGGAAGATCCTCATCACTTTCTGGTCGCGTTTTTTGGGATATTAAACAGGAACGTAAAACATCAGACCTTGATCAAATAGTGATCGATGAAGGGTATATACAAAATTTTTCCTATCTTGATCAGATCGCAGGAATATTACAGACCGAGTTGGTACTTTGCCCTGTGCAAAGATCTAGACAGTTCTAGAAAATCTTCAATGATATTAGCAAACGGTTCCACAGACGAGATCTTAGGTGTGGCCGAGCTACCCTTGACTATCGATGGGATTACTAAGGTATGCAAAGTCAGGGTAGCCACCAATTTGGATACCGAGTTTGTCCTAGGCCTAAACGCGCAATCGGATTTCTACATGGTATTTTCGGCACGTTCTAAGGAGATTTGGATGCCAGGTACGGGCGGTCAGGTCTATCCACTCGACACGTGGTTAACCACGGAAGAGAACTGTAGCGGTATTGTAGATTTATCGAGCGACCAGGACCGGGAACTTCGGGAGTTAGTTAAAAGGAAAATAGTTCCAAAGAGGGAGGGCCAACTGAACGCTACACATTTGGTAAAGCATCACATTGATATCCAGGGCCACGCACCTATTAGGGAAAGGAACCGCACAGTTTATCCTAAGGTGCAGGAGGCCATGTATGCAGAAGTAGATAGGATGCTTGCTGAGGGGGTGATTAGGGAGTCCTCTAGCGAATGGGCGGCCCCTATAGTGATGGCCAAGAAAGGCGATGGCGGTTATCAGCTGTGTCTAGATTTTAGAAAAATTAATGCAATATCCAAGAGGGACGCCTACCCCCTACCGTACATGTCAGACATACTGAGGCAACTGCGTGCTGCGAGGTTTATCTCGAAAATTGATCTTAGCGCGGCGTTCAATCAGATCCCTCTGGAAGAGTATTGCCAGGAATATACGGCATTTGTGGTTCCTGGTAGAGGGTAATTCCAGTTTGCTCGTATGCCGTGTTGTCTGACGGGAGCCCCAGCCACCTTTCAGAGGTTGATAGATAGGATCATAACTCCTGAGATAAGACCTACCTTGACGATATCATCGTGGTTAAAGAGACTTTTAAAGAGCACCTGCATTGGTTGGAGAAGGTTCTCGATGCGATCTTAGAGGCTGGCTTGACCATCAACCCTGAGAAGAGCGATTTTTTTTGTGCCGAAGTTCGATACCTAGGCTTCATAGTTAAAAAGCAGGGATTGAGGTCAGACCCGGATAAGATAGCTCCCATCCTCACATACTTAGCTCCCAGTACCATTCAACATCTTCGCAGATTCATGGGACTAGCTGCCTGGTACAGGCGGTTGATTCCCGAGTTTGCAAAGGTGGCCGAGCCATTGACCAGACTATTTAGGCTCGATGCAAAGTGTGGCAGTGGGGAGACAAACAGCAGGAAGCTTTCGATTGGCTGAAGGAAGCATTAACCTCTGCACCCATCTTAGCTTATCCTTCATTTGGGGACATAGAGGAGAATCCCTTCCACCTCCAAACGGACGCTAGTGCTACTGATCTGGGCATGGTGCTGACTCAGGTCCATGATGGCCAGGAGAGAGTTATTGCGTTCGCAAGCCGCACTATGTCTGCTGCCGAACGTAACTATACGGTTACCGAGTGGGAGTGCCTCGCAGTCGTGTTCAGGATTAGGAAATTCCGAGAATACCTAGAGGGTTTCCATTTGCAGGTAATTACTGACCACAGTAGTTTGAAATGGTTGCGTAATTTAAAGAACCCAACAGGTAGCCTCGCAAGATGGTCTGTCGAACTTCTCGAATACGACTTTGAGATCATTTACCGCAACGGAACCTTACATCGCGTACCGGATGCCTTGTCCCGGATGTCTGAGGAGGACGGGTCGCCGATTTCAATGGTGACAGAGCAGGTCGACACTCAATTTGAGGACTCGACTGACACCTGGTATAATAAGCGGTTACAGATGGTGTTCGAGCGACCTAGTATATTCTCCGATTGGAAGGTGGAAGACGGTAGGTTATACCGAGATAGGCCGAACGAAATTAACGATCCGCTGGTTGCGGACCTGGAAGCCTGGAAGTTGGTGGTCCCCGAGGAATGCAGGACTAAGGTCCTAGAAGAGGCCCATTCTGAGCCTCAATCCAGACATTTGGGGAGGGACAAAACTTATGCGCGAATGGCCTTACGATATTACTGGCCTGGGCTGAACTCAGACGTCGCACAGTTCGTCCGGAAATGTGACCCTTTCCAGAGGTGTAAGGTTGAACACGCTCGCCCAGCCGGCATGCTTGGTCAACGCGTCGTCGAGCAACCCTTTGCAGTGGTAGCCGCGGATGTCATGGGCCCTTTTCTCCGTAGTACCAACGGTTTTAGGCAAATCCTAGTTTTTCAAGACCTCTTCACCAAATGGGTGGAGGTGCTTCCAATCGGAACAGCCAACGGCCCTACGATTAGAAAGGCTTTTGAGGATTTCATCGTATCGCGCTGGGCAACTCCGGAGGTAATACACACGGACGATGGCACCGAGTTCACCAATAAACTCCTGGAAAACATGTGTAAGACTATCGGGATTATTCACACCACAAATCCGGTTTACCATTCACAGGCTAACCCTACAGAGCGCGTCAACCACATATTAAAGACTATGATTGTAGCTTTTCTCCACAAAAACCATAAGGAGTGGGACGTTTACATACCGGAGTTCCGTTTCGCGTATAATACCGCTTACCATGTTGCGCCGAACGTTTCACCAGCTTTCCTGAATCTCGGACGTAACCCACTTCCCTACCGATCTTTGAGATGCAAACTTGAGAGGGGATCTCAACGCGCTAGTCCAGATCCCGTGAATTGGCTAGAACGCGTTAAATGATTGGACCATCTCAGGGATCTGATTTGCCGGAATCTCGAACGCGCGTACGTATCTCAGGCGAAGTAATACGATGAGAGTAAGCGTGCTCGATCCTTTTGGTTTAGTGACCCCGTCTTGAAGCGTCAGCGCGTACTATTGATGGAGGAAGACAACCTTGCAGCTAAATTATGCGATAAGTTTGACGGGCCTTATAAAATCAAGCGCAGGTTGTCTCCCGTTGTGTACATTTTGACTACCGAAAAAGGAAAATACGCAGGCATAGAACACATCCGGCACCTCAAGCCTCATGTACAAGATACACCGCATGTGACCGATGATCAGTGAGTAAACAGTAGTTATAGGATTCACCTTCTACATTACAGATTAGCAAACCAACTAAAACCCACCACCGGAAGGGATCAAGTCGTGCCAGGTCGGCCCAAGGAAGGGCGACCACCCAAACGGCTCAAAATCAGCCACAAGTTGGGACCTCGCGAAGTAGACGCAGCCGAGAGATCAACTGGGTGAGGAGAGCGGACTATAGGATACCGTCACCTCCGATCCCACCACCTAGTAACCGTGAGATGCTCGCGAAAATCCAGTGGATGCGGGTGTTAAAATATGACAACCTCTCCGGCGAGGGTTGGTTGAAGATGGGGGCGCCCAAACCTAGGGCATACAGAGGTCCAACACATAAAACCTGTTGAGCCTGCAAGATACCACGCCATTTCCGGAGGCAGTGGCATAAGAAACCCTTTTGCCCGAATTGCGGTGAACTGTATGCGTCCGACATGGTGCTTTCGGGCAAGTGGAGGCGTCGACCCGGCCAACGCCTCTACCGGGGGGGGACCAAAGCTGGAGGAACAACTGATGAGGATTCATCAGGCCTGCCATCGGAATGGCCTGCCCCACCACAGCGTTAGGATTACTGAGAGAGGATGAAACTACCAACCGTGGCCAATACCTGCCTATCGGATCCCTATCGTTTACGTGAGATCACCTTTATAGGCCACGTAAACACAGCAAGTTCGCTTAGATTTTTTTTTTGTATCCTATTTTAATTTTTTTTTTTTTGAGGTTTTTGTTGCTCATATATTGGGTCAAAAACGTCCTGCCAACTTGTAGGAGAGATTTAGGTCATTACAATTCAGCGAGTTCGTCGTTATCAGTTCTAATGTAACATAATAACAGTAATGAGCGACATAGACAAGACTGTCTTAGAGATAAGGTTTTGAATTGAGCGTGGAATGGTGCGCACATATACTTCCGCCCAATTTTCTTCACACTTGTGAATCGATGGTAAATTACCGGAGATTTGTTATTTATAGTTTCCACAGAGGCTGTGCATTCGAATTACCTTATTCATAATAGATTTATGTCAACACGGTATATTGATAGAATCAAGACTGATCGTTCCAGATTATCAACTACGAGTTAAGGTCAATTCCGTCTGAGCGAATTTGGAACGGGGATGTTAATCATAGTAACTGCCGCCACTTTAGATGTATATTAGTTTTGTTCAAGCATCTCCAACGTTTTGTTATCAAAAACTCCATTCAACGAATATGCCTCAGCCGTAGTGTGGAGATTAAGTAAGGGGTAACAGTTCACACTCTCGCTTGATTCTGAAACTAGAATTTTTTTTTACTTATTAGAGATTAAAGATGGCAGATTGGTAGTGCCGTATCCCCTAGTTTTGTGTACGACGTCGTCACGAAAATAATTTTAGCCACTGTGATTTCACGAAATACCATAGTATTAAACGTGAGGTAAAAATTTGTTTTTCTTATATGGTGCCCCACTGTTCTATCGCAATTTACTGTGAAAATTGAAATAATCGATTATATTCTTTCACACATACATTATGCATTAGCTCGTCCTCTCATTTAACCTACCCTTAATTTAAATTCTAAACGGAAACGAGACCTGTCCGGCGAGGATGACCCGAGTTCCAGCAAAATTAAGGTAATTGATTCAAAATTTTTTTTGTGTGTATCAGGTGCGGAATTATCCCGGGTCATTAATACCTCTCAGCCTCAGCCCAACACCCCAACCACCCTTACGCTTCGCAATCTTATCTTGTCCTGCCTTCTACTTGATTTTTTTATTTGTGGTTACGGCTTATGATTTCGCTAACCGTTATTATTATTTTTTTTTTTTGGCTTATGATTTCGCTAATTATTATGTTATATTATGGCTTATGAGTTTGCTAAAATAATTTTATTATTATTATTCTTTTTTTTTTGGTTCTGGCTTATGATTTTTGTTTTGCCTTTTTTTGCTATTTGAAAATGAGAAGCGCTCTTGGAGGGGTCACGCAAGGCTCTTGTTCCTTTGGGAGATCGCAAGAGTCGTCGTTGCTTGGCGAGATATCAAAGGAGAACCTCGTGCTCTCGTTTAAGCAGGGGGGTGTTGTGACAGGGTAAATTTTAATTAACCTGTCACTTCAAATTGGAATTCCTGATTAAAGGGGTTCAAAAATGAATCCATTGATCAAGAGCGGAAGTCACCTCGGCCAAGAGCGTCCGTCAAAGGTTCTAGTTCTTAATTATTCACATTCCAATATTTGTATATATATATATATATATATATATATATATATACCATTAAACCATTTCCCTTTCAGGGTAGGCGTGACACTACCCGATTCGGGTAGTGTTTCTAGGTTTTTCTTGTAGTTATAAATAACTACAAGTGTGGGCTCACCACACCCACGATGTGCCAACAGCACTCATGTCAGTATTATTGAATGGTCACCCATCCAAGTACTAACCGCGTCCAACGCTGCTTAACTTCAGTGATCTGACGAGAACTGGGTTTTTTCAGCATGGTATGGCCGTTGGCTTCCATGTAAATTAACCTCCACCTGTCAAATCAGAGTTAAACAACAACAACACCACGGTAGCCAGAGATCGATCGTCTCATCAGAGAACTATCTGGAGTCACTAACGCACCCTGAGTAAAGGATCTATCACTAAACCATAGTCCTACCATCCAACATCTTCATGGTTACCGGTTCAATCCAAAATGGCGGGCCTCAAACATCCTGCCTAACTAGTCTCGCACCTGACCGCCATCTTCTATTGCTCTCTGTGCGCCATGTCACGGAAGCGTACCGTCACGACACCCACGCTGTTGACAACAACTCGTGACAACCAGGGCTGGGTTCAGTCACGTCAAAGGATCGACAAGGGTACTAACGCACCCTGGAAAAAATACCCATGATTTACTTACAGCTCAACAAATTTCCATCTCCAAGGTTACCAACTTTCATCAGAGTCAGCTCGGGGCCAGGAGTACCTGGTCTAATCAGGTTCTCTCAAGACGCCGCCATCTTTGGCTATCCTCCGAACGCCATGTCACGAAGGGGTGACTACACACGATCGACCACGACTCTGGCTTTAGTAAATTCGAACTTTTCAGTAACCACGAACCCCAGTTTGGCGCCATATTGCCAGGACATATGACGTCACGATCCTCATGATGTAGCATTATGATCGGCAACCTAGTGAGCGTGGACTTATTGGTGGTCGGACGGACTATCAGACGGAGTTAATCACTATGGAATGCAGCCGTCATGGAGGCACCATTACCGAGTAGATCAACTTACGTAAAAATGGTAAAACTCGGTAACGTCACAACCATTGTCAATTTTAGGATTTAACTAGGAATATTTTTGTCTTATTTACATCCATACATGTGCATATATTTGCGAATAATTGTTCATCGTTCTAGTTAGTGAATACTTCGTTCGTAGCTTCCCCGGTAGTTGCGCTGCGACTAGATGATTGTGAACGCGCCTTCATGCGAGCACCCTTCGAGTTCACGGTCTTGGTGCGTCGCATGAATCTGACACTTTCGTTCTTGGACTTGGGTGGACAACACGAGCCACGTTTCCTTTTAACAAAAATTTACCTTGGCCGGTCCTCCGATGTTATAATATTGGATTTTTTTTGGAAATATTATACAACTTGGAGTATTGAGATATTGATTGATTTAACGTCTGATTCAACGTCACAGCGATGATTAAGATAATCTTTTTATTATTTCGGTGAGCGACGCAATGGCGGACTCATGTTCTGGGACTTGTAGTTCTCGCTTCTTTCCGACCAGTTGCCTCGCTTGACCTCATTAAGAGTGTTCCTTCTTTCTTTTTTTTTTTTTTGTTGTGGGATACAGTAGATTCAGTGCATGGCGATATTTCTCCGTAATCTTTTTCTTGACCGATTTCTCGCATCGGGTTGATATTGTTTCCGCTCCGTTTTACGTAATGGCCTCGTGTGCGGGAGTTTTGGTCATCGACCACGTGGTCGCAGTAGAGCCCTATCATCCGGTAATTAGCATTAACTAATAGTTCTCGAGGTGTTTCAGTCACATTGTCGCGTATGATCTGTCAGGGAAATTCGTATTTTTGTCAAAGTTTTAAATTTTCGAGTTGTCGTCAATAAACGTGGAGATATAAATTGGCCGATCTGCTTCTAAAGAACCACCCCTTGAGAAATATTCTCCCCTTGCTCATTTAGCTTTATTATTTTTTTCAGATTTTACTCTTTTTATAATTGTCCAATTAATTTTTATTTTTGAGAATCCTTTTTTTTTTTTGAAAATTTTCCGGGTCATCTTATTGCTGTACGGGCCTGGCTGGCGCCCAGTACCACATAAACCATACATATAACCACGCACATACGTATATAGATACATATATATGCATGTGTATATTCCACAGGGAAGTCGCTATTCGACAGGTGGTCAATGAACTACATTTGCAATTTGTTTGTAAATATTGTTTAAACAATCAACACCTTTTTCTTATCAGAAAAATGTGACAAGAAGGAATAATTGGGAAGCCATTTATTGTTGATTCCGCAAAGAAAATTAATACTTTTTATGAAAAAATGGTCAAACTGTGCATTTCCACATAAATATTGTTTAAATTATGAAGAGTTCTTGTTAATTGAAAAAACAAGGAGTCATTGGTAAGACATTTCCAGCTCAAAAATAAGCCTGTTCCTGCAAAAGTGATCGAAATGTACATTTGTTTATAAAAATTGTTTAAATAATTAACTTTTCTTATCCGTTGGCAAAGTATCATAGCAAAGAGTCATTCGAAATACATTTTTAGTTGATTGCGCAAAGAAAATGGAGCCTATTCTTGGAAAAATAGTCAAAATGTGCATTTATTTAAAAGAATTGTTAAAAAAATTAATATTGTTCATCAATTTGAACAAAATTACAGCTAGGAGTCACAAACGATATATTTTTAGTAGGCTCCGCGAAAAAAATGGCCCTATTCGTGGAATAAAGTTAAAAATGTGAATTGGTTTATAAATATTGTTTAAATAATTACCAGATGTTGTTCATTTGAAAAAAATGACAGCAAGGAGTCATTGACAATACATTTTTGGTCGATTCTGCAAAACGAAATGAAGCCTATTCATTGTTACATACGAAAACTGTGTATTTGTTTATAAAAATTCTTTAAATAATCCTGCCAAGCAGCACGTATTTTCAAAGAATCATAATGAGGCATATTTCTCTTATGTTCTATATAAAAACCGTGAATTTCAAACAACTAATCATTGAAAATGACAAAAAATGGCTTTTGTCCATTAATTTGTTTAAAACATTAGAAACAATTTTTTTTCTAACTCTAACCTACTGTAGGCTATTGCTAGATAGTACTTACACCGACCTAAGCTCTTCTTTAGTCAATGCGCAGATCTTACAAAAAAAGGTACATCTGAAAAGTTAGGATAAAAATATTTTTTATTTTATTGTTAAATAAAAAATTTTGGTTCAGCCTAATCAAAATTTTTGCACCGACTCGATATAGCCGAAAGCCTTACGGTCATTTAGAAAAAAACGTCAAAATCCATTGAAAATTGGGTTGTAGACAGACAAAAAATTTATGTGTACGAATTTTTTCGATAAAAAGAAAATTGTCAGAGTCATAGCATTTGATGAATTCAGAAAAACAAATGGAGATGAAAATTTTGAGCCAAACAACGCGCAATATCAAAAAAGTCGAAAAAAGAAAAATGTTGCTTTCGATCATAACAACTTTTTGAATTTTCTTGAAGAAACGAAAATTTAAATTTTGATCGCAAAAGAAATAATGAAAAATCATTAAATTCTTGAAAGAAAGACACAAGGTGCAATAAAATGTTTAATAACAAAATTGTTTTTAAATTAGACCTTAATATTTGTTTTTAAACTTCTTTCTCACAAAACACGCCATGAAAATGTGTTCGTTAGCGGAAAGCGTGAGGACCCTGAATATGCATAAATAATTTATATTTCTTTGAACCATTGTAATTAAAAAAATTCTTATTTTTCCTAATTTTATTCAATCAATGAGAACGCAATATTTTGAAAATGGAAACAGGTCAGAATAGGGTCTTCTTATTATTTCAAGACAGTTAATAATGTTACAACATTTCGTTATTTTAGCAAATCTCTATTTTTTAAGTTTTCTATTCTTATAACCTTCTTTGAATTACTATACAAATGCAGTCCTCAACAAGTTTATATATTTTTACCAAGGATTTAGTTGTATTTCAATATTGAATTGAAAAATACTTTGACTGATCGTAGTAATTTTTTACTAATCTTTAGTGGCCCATTTTGCGCTAGTCAAATTTGTAAAATTTCACTAGTGATTAGTTAAGTTTCAAACATTTTAATTCAGAAAGGCAATAAAGTATCTTTTCTTTTTAGGAAAAAAAGCTATAAAATAAAAATAAACTTCTTTAGACACTCACGTTCATCCTTATTCAAGGAAAATTATTTTTACAAAGTTTGCCATATAATTGCAATTCCCTATGGAAAATTAGAAAAATGTAGAACAGAAAAAATTTGTGGAAATCGAAAACAGAACTCTGTTGAAAAGTAGCACATGAAAATCCTAAATGTGTTTTATTATTTTGGATCGCATTGATCCCTTGTAATTTTGACATTGCAAAAAAATTTTCTTTTTTTTTACTTTATTCAAACAATAAGAAGACAATGTTTTTAATTTGGATACGACGTCTCGTTTACAATGTGATAATATGACCTTCTTATTGTGTCAATAGAGTCACGAATGTCATACTAGTGCGTCGTTTTATTAAACTTTTACATGTTTCACGTTTTCCATTTGAAAAACTTTTTAAAATTATTATATACATACATGAGTAAATTTATTTATTTGTATGAAGCAATTAGTTGATTTCCACTATTGAATTAGGAGGTATCTCGACTTATCAAATTATTAATTTTCTACCAATCTTTGGTGGCTCACTTTTTCGCTAATCGAATCTGCAAAATTTCACAATCTGTTAAATTTACCACTTTTCATTTAGAGATACTTTTAAGTATCTTTTGCATAAAAAAAAATTTCTGCACAAATAAAATAACCTTCTTTAGGTACTCAAGGCACAAAGCTTTCTAAATAATTGCAACTTAGGAGGACTTTAAATATGCATAATTAATTTATAACCTATATTGATCCTTAAATTGCCGCAAAATCTCTCAAAATCTCTTTTGAATTTGTTGCGAAACATCTAAAAGTCTTTTAAAATGATTCAAACGTTTTCTGAAGTTTTTGAAAAAACTTCGAAGAAGAAAAAAATTTTCCTCGAAATCTTGTAGATATCTTTTTTTTAAAATAATGTTTTGAAATCTTTCGAAATCTTTCAATATTCTCATTAAACTAATTTTTTAACGACAAACAAATCATTTTACATTTTTCTATGAATCTGAAAAAAAATGTAATTCTCTCAAATCCCTTCAAAGTTGCTAAAAATCTTCTGCATTTTTTTCGAAATCTTCAAAAATCTATATTTTTTCAATTTTTTGAAATATTAACAAATTTTTAATAATTTTCTCAAAACTTCAACATATCTTTTTAAAATTATTTGTCTTTTCCCAAAAGGTTTTAAAAATCTTTCAAAACTGAAAAAATTGCCTTAAAATCTTGAAGATCCTTTTTTGAAAATTTGACAAATCCTTTAAAATGTTTCGAAATCTTTTTAAATAATCTCTTGAAACTAATAATAAGAATATAAATTTGAAAACAATTTTAATTACATATATTTTCAAACTGAAAAAAATGGAAGTTTATTGAAAAAGGCAAATTTTCTAAAAAAACAGTTAAATTTTGTAAAATGATGAATGTTTAACTGGAAAAATAAATTTGTTAAAAAGCACTTCAATTTTGAATGAAATAGTGGAATTTTTAACCAAACCAAAATTAATTCTCAACGAAAAATGAATTAGTTAATATTTCAACTATGAACTTTTTTATTTTATATCAAAAGTAGTTTAATTCATTCAAACGGGAGGAATTTTCCACAAAACAGTTGAATTTTTAAGAAAAACAGAATAATTTTCAACAGGAAAACTTGCAATTTTGAATAAAAAATAAATAAAATTTGTACACGGAAAAAAATTCAACAAAATTATAATTTGAGGTTATATTATTATCATTAAGCTTAATTTTCGAAAATCTTTCAAAATTAAAAAATTTCTGTAATCTGTTCAAAACTTCTTAAATTTTTAATGTCTTTTAAACTAATTCGAATTATTCCTAAAAATGTGTTAAAATCTTTAAACACTGAAAAAATTTCTCTAAAGTCTTCCAGATATTTTTTGTGAATTTTCAAGATCTTCGAAATCTTTAGAAACCTTCTTAATTATTTCGATGAAATTAATTTTTCTGAAATAAAATGATCTTCAACTTTTCTAAAATCTTTTGAAGTTTTCAAAAATCTGCATTTTATTTTTAATTTTTTGTAATGTTTTAAAATTTTTTACCATTTTTCAAATTTTTTCAAAACTTTCATATATATCTATTGAAATGATTCAAATGTTTCCAGAGGCTTTTGCAAATCTTTCAATACTAAAAAAATCTTTCGAAATGTTTGGAAATCATATTTGTGTGTTTAACAAATTTCTTGAAAAACTGTCTCAATCTCAATGTTATTCTATTGAAAAAACTTACTTATCCTTCAATTATTTTTCAAGATCCCTTATTCGTGATATTGAGCACAAATAATTAGTCTAAAATTTATTTACTCAATAGTCAATAGTAATTTTAAAACTGGATATGACACACTATATATCAATTTTCGTAATTGTTCTGAATAATTTTTATAAGAAAATATCTCAATTTGCCGTTTTCCGGAAGATATTTTTGGTTTCATTAATATTATTCATTTATCATTATAATGAATTTTCAACAAAATAAATAAAATTTTAACTAAATTCAACCCAGCAGATCAATTTTGAACTAAAAAGGACAAAAATTTCTATAAAAAAAATTTTTGACCAAAAATGGATTAGTTAAATTTTTATTTCAAGAATTAATTTTAAATAAAAAAACTAATTTTCAATCAAAGAAATGAAATTTCAACCAAACAGATTAATTTTCTACCAAAAAGTCGAAATGTCTATAAAAAAAATTTCGGCAGAAAACTTGGTTGTATTTTTAATTTAAAACATTAATTTTTTAATAAAAGAACTAATTTTGAAACAAACAGATGGAATTTTAACCAAAACGATTAAATATCTTTGAAACAAAATGAATTTTCACCAAAAAAGGGAATAGTTAAATTTTTAGTTAACAAATTAATAGCTAGTGAAAAAAAAATTCAGTCAAGGAAGTGAATTTTCAAAGGAATTTCTCACCTCATACTTTATTATTGAACTAAAGAAATGAATTTTTAACCAGAAAGGTGAAATAATCAATTAGTAAGTTTTCATGTAAAAAAGATACATTTTAAACCAAAAATAAAATAGTTCAATTATCAGTTAAAAAAATTTGTTTTAAAAAAAAAAAAAAATAGTGGAATTTTAAACCCAGGAGATAAATGTTCTACTGAAAGAAGAAAATTTTCAACAATATAGAGGAATTTTCAACCAAAAATATTATTTATCAAAAAAAATGAAACAGTTCAATTTTCGGTCGAAAAAAATTATTTTCAACAAAAAAGAACTGATTTTCAACAAAATAGTAAAAATCATGAGCAAAGAAATTTATTTTTAACTAAAATGATGAATCTTTAACCAAAAAAATGAAATTTCAACATAACAGTTAAATTTTGAACAAAAAAAAAAAACAATTTTTCAACAAAATAAAAGAATTAAAAAAAAATATATCTAAATATTCTACCAAGAATATTGAATTCTTATCAAAAACAAAATTTACAACAAAGAAAAGAACAGTAAAATTTTTAGTTGAAAACATTCATTTTCAAATTAAAAAAACTAATTTTCAATCACAGAGATGAATTTTCTACCAAAAAAATTTCATTTTAACAAAACACAAGAATTTTCAACAAAATTTGGAAGTTTTGAAAATAAGGGACACAGTTTTAACAAAATACAGAATGTGTCAACCAAATAGCTGATCTTTCAAGTAAAGAAGATAAATTTTAAACCAAACATGGAATAGATAAATTTTCTGTTAAAAAAATTCATTTTCCAACAAAAACAGATTCATTTTTGATAATAGTTAAATTTTTAAGCAAGGAAATTAATTTATAAATAAAATAATTATACAATGTTTTTAAATCATGTAAGATTTTCTGTAAAATCCACAACAAAATTTGTGAAGTTTTTAAACTGAACGAAGGGTTGAGTGTAGACATGATTCAAAAAGTAAATATTCAAGTCGAAACCGTTTCCGAAAAAAATGATTTTGTAAAAATGAAAATTCATATAATATAAAAAAATGATTTGACAGAGGAAAACAAAAAAATTTTCTCATTCTTTTAATTTCATATACATTTTTTTTCATTCGAGAGCTCAAGTATTCTACACACATAAAAACCGCGAGCTTCCTTTTAAGTTAGTTTTTGTGCAAAAAATCAGATCTGTGAAAACAATGGTTTTCCAATGATTTTGAGAAAGAAAATAATATTACTGATCACTTGTAATGTCAAATTCAAATGAAAAACATGACTCCTGACAAAAAAAACTTCAAAACTGACAGAAAAAATTTATTTTGACAAAAGTTATTGCAACTCAGCTTTTTTTCACTATCGCTTTTTGCCATTTTTTGGAAAATGGGGCGACTCAATAGAGACTCCTTTTTCCGGGCAGAAAATTCATTGCAACTCTACTATTTTAAATTTTGAAATTTAATTTTTCTGTGACTGAAATCGCCAGAACATTTTTTTTTGCATATTTCAAACAAATAACTGTATTTAGAAACTGCTCACTTATTTTAAAAATGAGAAATAATGGATTCATAGGAAGTTCTTTTCAGGAAAAAGCCACGATTTATTGAAAGTCAACCATTTTTAAAAAATTGGTCAGAAACGACTGTAAGAAAAAATTAAATTACAAAAAGAATTGTTAAAATCATTATTTTTTGTAAATTCTGAACTTTCCATGAAAAGTATTGCTTCTTCTTTTATAACACATGAGCGATAACATCATTTCAATTCTTCAAAAGTTGCGTATGCAAAATCGGCACCGGTGAAAAAAATTAATCAGCACGAGTAAAAAAAATTACCGGTACAGACAATTTTTTTTACGATGTTATTGTCATTTTTTTTGCTATAGGAAAGATTAGGGATGTAATTGAAGTTATAGGTGTAGTTCCGAATAGCCCTTACCTCCGACTTTTTTTAAACTCCGTACATTTAATTATTTTCACGCGCTGATTACGAAAATTACTTTTTCCCTGACCAATTTTTTTCATTTCCCCTGATTATTACTATTCAAGGACCAGAACCTTAGACTTGCAAAATTTCTAACCAAAATCTTTTAGAAACGGAATACAAAAATTTCAAAATCAAATTTTGAAAATGTTCAAATTCATTCTTCTTGACAGTTATTTTGAAGTTATAGGATATTACTGACTTATGCAAGATTTTTTTTCCCTGACTTTTCCCTCATGAATAAAATTTCCGGGCATTTTTTAACTTGTTATTGGGTAGGTTCGTTTTTTACTCATCGGGTTTTTTTTGGCTCGTAGAGTTAAATTTATATTAAATTTTTGTACAATTATTGCGAGTTACTTTTTTTATTTGTGAATTTTCAAAGATTACGTAATGAATGAATGATACAATAAATTAAAACTTCAAAGTCTCATTTTTCATTATAAAGCAATAAATTGTAAATATGTTATTCGGTGGAGACGACGCATGTAGTCTGTTTGCCAGTTTCACAATATTACAGCCGTCTTGTTGTTTCAATGAATTTGAGAATTTTGCAAGATCATGTTCTTCAGTCAATTTTTCTGTTTTTCACGTTTCTTCTGATATCTTAAGTTACTGATAATAGAGACTATTTTTTATTAGATTTTTATATTTTTTAGACTATTATTTTAATTCTAGAAATCGAAGCAAATTTTTCTCCTAGACACCTGATTTTTGGTACCACAACTATCCCAAGGCATATTCATTTCTTAAAACTTTGTTTGCATTTCCATACATACGACTGCAAACAGTATTAAATTTTGTTTTTTACACGCTGTCATCTTAAACTATTCCGAAGGTTCCATGGATGAGAAATATAGCAAATATGGAAAACTTTGAGATCTAAAATCAACAATCTTTCTCGCTTTGCCTTATTTATTTTGGAGAACAAATAAAGCGGGTTATTGGGTAGATGTCGTAAAAATGAGTATATATAGCAGTCGTTTATCAAGTCACTCTTCAGACGCAATTCTGAAAATTAGTTTACTCATTCTTTCCTCTGTCATTCTGATTATTTAAAAAATGAAGGAATCTGCTGCTATTTTACTTCTAACATTTGTTGGATTCGTTCACTGTGCTCGTAAGTATAATATAATATCATAATCATTATTCATCTTCATTAAAAGCATCCAATTTGACTTGTTCATTCCAAATAAGGTTTCCAGACTTAAAAATTCTCATCATTGCACAATAAACAGAATTTCAGAAATATTGTTCAATTTTACATAAAAAATGTATAAATGATATAAAATGAAAGAAAACTGAACTGAGTGGTAACTTTCCAAATTTGAACCACTGAGAATTCAAAGCCTCAAAAAAATAGAAAAATCTCTAAACACCCGTCGATTGAAATCATCGCTTCTTTTTAAGTAGAATTCATGATCAATAACTGAAATGGAAAAGTCTATAATCTCAAAAAAATTACTTCTCTGCATACTAAGTTAAACGTTTTTTATTTAAAAATATTTCAAGCTCCACAAATCGAGTACTTTTGATTATCAATTTCTTAAAATTTGTTGCAATATATTATCAAATTAGATGAACTGAACAATTTCAAATTGAATGCTCTTGCAAAGCATAAAAGTGAAGAGAAAAAGTATTTTACTATATTTTAATTAATAATATCACTGGTCAACAGAATAAGGTCAATGGATTCGTGAAAAAGAAAGTTTTTTTTTTACATTAGGTACATCAGGTTCCTGAGATTTTTTGTGTCGAATATTTTTTTTGAATGACCTGCCCGCTATAAAATGTTTATAGAAAATATTTTGTTAGAAAAAAAAGTACCCTGTCTCTTTAAGAGATATTTCTGACTTTTCGAAGAGGATATATCACGTGGAAATTTATTAGCAAATCTCAAATTTCTCGAATTTTGTATAGTGACTTCAACTCGTGTGATAAGTCAGGAAAGTTACGGCAAATATACAAAATTCAAAAAATGTAGTCTTTGAAATCTTTTTTTTATTTCAATCCAAGAAAACTTGAAAAATCTAAACGGGTTCCCGAGAGATCATTAAAAATGTGCAAGCTTATTTGCCTCGAGTTTCATTCTAAGCAGCGAGGCCGGCCGATAGCGGTGATTTTTATCACTGATGACTTTGAAACGCGATAGATAACTCAGTCGAAGGTGAAGGTAGACAGTAAAAATGAAGACATTTAAAAAGTTCAGAGAAATACAAAGTTGAATGGCTTCTATTAGAGATGTTTCTGGCTTTTTAACCTTTTCGTGCGCACCTCACTTATTTCAATTTTGTAATTCGTAAGAGCAGAACAAACGTGCTTTACCGCCCCACGAGAAGTTGGAAAGGGGTAGGTCTTTGACCAACATTATTTTCGTGATCAGAAACAGGGGTGCATTTAAACCCTAATGAGATGTTAGAAAGGGGTAAGTGTTTGACAAACGTTATTTCTGTGACCAAGTCATATGTGCCTGCCCAACCCACGAAATTTTGAAACGGCGTTTTGACCAACATTATTTATGTTACTAGTCATAAGGGTGCCATGCCACCCCCACAAGACGTTGGGAAGTGGTAGGTGTTTGGTCAACATTATTTCTGTGATCAGTCACTGTGGCACCATCCCGTCCCTTACGAGGTGTTGGTAAGGGGTAGGAGTCTGACCATATTTTTACCGGTATTAACAGTGTATATTATTTCTGCTCTCTTGCCAATGTTCAAAAAAATCAATTGAAACAAAAAACCCATTTTACACAAGAGATAAAAACAAGGAATGAAATGATTAGAAGTAGGTGGGAGAACTAGGTGTGTAAATGACTTGTAAAAGTTTTATTTTGAATTACAACAAGAAGTTTATTGCGAAGCGTAGAGGAAAAATTTGGAATTGGACATATTTTGCTATCAACCCTCCTCCAGCAAAATATATTCACGAAAAAAAGAGCGATTGTACAAAATATGTTCCTCTCTAATGTTTATTTATCATTTGTTCATATCTAAAAAGGCAAAGCCAAGTTAAACATTTCAAAAGAAACCGCAACTTTCTAGTACTTCCCTAAGAAAAAAAAGTTATGAACAATAATAAATTGTTCAAACAACTGTTTTTATTAATTTGCATTAATTATTTCCTTACTGAGTGAAAAGTGGGCAAAAGGTTAAACATTTTAGAAAAAAACCATAACTGTCTGGCATTAATATAAATGAAGATAGTTTTTAACAACAATAACACAGGCCGACAAAATTTGTATCCAAAGACCGACTATGTGACTGCATTTCGTCAACTGCAGAAGATCAATTTTCCAGCAAAAATAAAATAGCTAAATTTTTAGTGAAAAAAAATGATTTCCAACAAAAAAAACGAATTTGAAAAAAAGGAATAGTTATAATTTTAGTTGAAAAAATAAATTTTAGATAAAAAAACTAATTTTTAAGTTCAAGAATGAAATTGCAACTATAAAAAAATAAATTTTCAACATAAAAAAGAATGGTTTTATTTTCAGTTAGATAAATAAGTTTCTAAGCAAAGAAAATAAATTTTCATCGAAATAGCTCAATTTTTAGCCAAAAAAATAAATTTTTCACCGAAGAGAATAATTTTTAGCCAAAAAAGAATAATTTTTCGCCAAATGCATGAATTGACAACCAAATATTTTAATTTTCTAAGGAATTTTTGAACTTTTAATTTATTTAATGTTAACCTTTTAGTTAAAAAGATTAATTTACAAACAAAATTGCAATAAAATAAATTAAATTTCAACCAAGAAGATTAACTTTCTACCAAAAAAGAATAATTTTTCAACAAAATACATAAATTTTCAAACAAACAACTGCATTTTCAGCTAAAAAAATTAACATTGAATCAAACATGAAATTTTGAAATTTTTAGTTGAAAAAATTGATTTTTAATTTTTTTTTAACTAATTTTAAAGCCAAAGTAATGAATTTCGAACAAAAAAGATTAATTTTCTACTAAGAAAAGATTAATTTTTAGCAAAATACATGAATTTTTAACCAAAAAGGTAAATTTTTCACCTAGAAGGTTAATATTTTTTATCACAAAAGATAAAGTTTCAACAAAATACAGAAATTTTCAGTTGACATTTTTTTTTAATGTAAACAAAATTCATCTATCAATTTTGCAGAAAATCTTTTATGATTTTATTTGATAAAATTTTCAAATTTTTCGCTAATTATGAATACCGACTGAAAATTTTTTTTGGTTCAGAATTCAACTACTTAGTTGAAAAAAGGTTTTTCTTCTGTTCAAAATGTAAATATTATGTTAGGATATTTTTTTTTTTTTCAAACTGAAAATTCAATTACACCATGTTTGGTTGAATATTCATCTTCTTATTTAGTTGAAAAGTCAACTATTTGATTATAAAACTCTGTATTTAGTTAAAAATTTGTTTTTCCGGTCGATTTGTTAAAAATCAATCTTTTTTTGGTGACAAATTAATTTTCATGTTCAAAATGCATTTATTTGGCTTGGAAATTAGTTATTTTTTATTGAGAATTAAATTTTGTAACTGAAATTTAACAATTTCATGTTTGGCTGAACATCAATTTTTTTAGTTGAAAATTCAAGTACTTGTTTCAAAATTTCTGTATAATGTTGGAAATTCATGTACTTTCTTGGAAATTATTCTTTTTTGGTAGAAAATTTATCTTTTTTGGTAGAAAATTAATCTTTTTGGTTAAGATTTCATTTCTCTGATTGAAAATTATTTTTTTCCACTAAAAATGTAACTATTCCATTTTTCGTCGAAATTTGTTTATAGATGTTTGATTTTTTGGTTGAAAATTCATCTGCTTGGTTGAAAATTTAACTGTTTTGTTGAAAATTTATTTTATTTGGTTAAAAACGTATTTCTCTAACTTAAAATTAAACTATTGTATTTTTTGTTTGAAATTTATATTTTCCAGTTGAGAATCCATCTATTTTGTTGAAAATTTGTATTTTTTTGGTAGAAAATTTATCTTCTTTTTTCGTTTGTGGATGCATCATTGTAGTTAAAAGTTTATTTCTTTGTTTGAAAATTGAACTATTTTGTTGAAAAATTATGTTCTTGGTTAAAATTTCATTTCTTTATTTAAAGAGTAATTTTTTTCGTTGAAAATATATATTTTTGGGTGAAAATTCATTTCTTTGGTTGAAGATTTAACTAGTTAGTTAAAAATTCTTTTGTTTTATCTTGAAATATCAAGTATTTTATTAGAAATTCGACTTTTCTGTTGGAAAGTAAATCTTCTTGTTTGAAAAATCATATTTTTTATTGAAAATTTATTTCTTGGGTTGAAAATTGTACATTTTTGTTAAAAATTCTTTTTTTCCGGTTGAAAAATAATTTTTTCAGCTAAAAGTTTAACTATGTTATTTTTGGTTGGAGATCTACGCTTTTTAGTTGAAAATTAATCTTTTTGATTGAAAATTGATTTCCTTGTTTTCAAATTCATGTATTTTGTTAAAAAATCGTCTTTTTTGGTAGAAAATTCATTTTCTGGTTTTTAAATTTATCTTTTTAATTGCCAGTTCAAATATTTAGTTGAAAACTTATTTTTTAGGTTGAAAATTCATTTTTAAACAAAAGATAAGTTTTTAAACAAAGGAATGAAGTTCAAGCCAACGAAATAAATTTTCAACACAAAAGATTTTCGACTAGAAAATATAAATTTTTGATTAAAAATATCAATTTTCATACAAAAATGTAATAGTGACATTTCCAGTTAAATAGTTAATTCTTATACAACAAAAAATGAATTTTCAACAAACTATTTAAATTTTCCCCCAGAAAAAAGAATTTTTAACTGAGATTAATTTCATACCAAAAAAGACAATTTTTCAACAAATTATGTATCTTGCGTTTTTATTTTAAATTTATAAAATCATATTACTTTATTTAAGAATTCGAAAAAGTGTCCTATTAATTCAATAATTATGAGAAATTTTTTTAATGTTCAGATATTTATGGTATAGTGAAGAATAATAAAAAATGATAAATTCTGAAAAAAAATGTTTGCCTAATTTAGATTTTTTTGAAAATATGCAAGAAAAACATTTTTTTAACCAAAAATCCAATGAGTTTTGATAATATTTTTAAATTGTTTTCAATTGACTAGAATTTTTGAAAATTCAACTCAATTATCAATTTATTCTGAATTCACATAAATTTACCTGGAATTCTTATCAAATTGATCGAATTTTTTTTCTAAAATCACATTTTAAAATTCGAATTTTCAAAAAAAAAAAAAAATGTGTTTTCAACGAAAGATATAATAGTTAAATCTTCAGTTAAAATATGAAATTTTCATTTTACCAAGTGGTAGAATTTTTAACTAAGAATATTAATTTTCTGTTGAAAAGACAATTTTTCAGCAAAGTTCATTAATTTTCAACCAAACAGTTCAATCTTCAAATAAAAATAATAATTTACAACGAAAATCAAGTAGTTAAATTTTCAGTTCAAAAAAAAATTTCAAAATTTAAAAAGAACGAATTTTCAATGAAAGAAATTAATTCTCAACTAAATTGACGAATCTTTAGTTGAATTTTGAACTTTCTGGATTTATCCTTTGGACGAAAATTCATTTCTCTAATTGAAAATTTTTCTATTTTGATGCAAAATTTTTGTCGTTGAAAATTAATCTTCTTATTTTAAGTATAATCTTTTTTGTTTTTTTACTAAATTTCTACTAACAAAGTCGAATTTTCAAGAAAAGGATGAATTTTCAACCAAAAGTGAAGTACTTTTTCAGTTAAGAATGAATTTTTGACCAAATTGTTGAAATTTCTACAAAAAATATTAATTTTTCCAACAAAAATGGAACAATTACTGTCAGTTAAAAAATTTAATTTTCGGTGCAATAGTTGAATTTTTAAAGGAAACTATTAAGTTTTTCAACAGAAATGGAGTAATTACATTTTCAGTTAAAAAAATAAATTTTCCACAAAAAAGCACAAATTTTCTGAAAAAATGGAATAGTTTGATTTGTAACTAAGTAAATGTATGTTTAATTAAAAAAATAAATCTCAAAAACATGAATGTTTAACCAACTAGTTGAATTTTTACCCAAGAATATGAATTTTCAACTAGAAAAATTACTTCTCAGCTCACAAAATTAATTTACAAAAAAAAAAACAATTTTCAGCTTTCAGTTTAATTTTTAACCGAAGAAATGTATTTTCAAATAAAATAATAAATCTTAAAAAAATTAATGTTTAAATAGTTGAAATTTTACCCAAAATTACGAGTTTTTAACTGAAAAGATTAATTCTCTAATAAAAAAATTGAATTTTCAATAGAAAAGTTTAATTTTGAACTATAAATGTAAATTTAATGTAGTTGAATTTTCAGTATAAAAGAGGAACCAAGATTCTACAAAAAAAAAGTTTTAAACCATACGTATAGTTGAATTGTTGACCAAGGAAATTTTTTAACCTAAATGATTAATCTTCAAGTTAGAAAAAAAAAATTTCGACCAATAGTTCAATTTTTAACCGAAAAGGTTAATTTTCAACTAAAATTATAAATCTTTAACCAAGGAAAATAAATTCTTCAAAAAGTAGTTGTTGAATTTTCAGCAAAAACAATGAATTTTCAATAAAGAAAAAAAAAAACAAATCTTCAATAAAGAAGTTCGATTTTCAAAAAAAAGAATGTTTAACCAAGAAGAATAATTTTCTAAACAAGAGTTAAATTTTCAACTAAAAGAGATCAATTTTGACCAAAAGTAAAATATTTACATTTTCCATTGAAAATTATAAATTTTCACAAAAATAAACGAATTTTTAGCAAAATAGATGAATCTTCAACCAAGAAAGATTTTTCAAACAATTCTGAAACAAATAGTTTAATTTTTCACAAAGAAATTTAATTTTCAACTAAAAATGATTTTTTAGTCAATAAAGAAAAATATATTCGCCCAAAATGTTGAACTCTCAAGCCAAAAAAAAGAACGAATTTTCTATAAAATAGTTGAATTTTTAATCCGGAAATATGAAAAATGTTTTGAAAATAATGGAATTAAAGAATGCCTGGAATTTTAAATATGAGTTGAAAAACGTGTTATTCGGAATGAGTTTAAGGTCTGGTAAATAAAATCTCAATGAGAAAAAATGCGTCTTGTCTATTCATGTTAAACAAACATTAAATGGAGACAAGGTAAATCTCTCACAAATCTCGGTATTACTTGTTTTAAAATTAAACAAAAAACATTTCTAATTTTTTCGACAGTTCGAAAAAAAATTATACTGGAAATTGTTAACATATGAAAAAATAGTTTGACAGAAAAAAATAAGAAATTTTGTTAATTTTAAAATTCGTGAAAAATCAGCTTTCTCAGAAAAATGATTTCTTTACGACTTTAAGAATAAAAATAATATTACTGATAACTTCTGATGCTTAATTCAAAAAAAATCATGATTTTTATTGAAGAAATTTCAGAACTGACAGCAAACATTCATTTTGACAATGTTTTCCGCAACATAATTTTGTCTAATTATATTTTTTTAAATTAAATTAAATTTTTTTTAAATAGTACGATATAAACAAACAAAGGCTTTTTTATCGGAGAAAACATTTACTACAACTCTATCATTTCAAATTTTCAAAGTAAATTTTTCCTTGGCTGAAATCACTGAAAAAATTTTTGTTAAGAAAATATTTTAAAACAAATAACTATAATTGAAAATTATTCACTTACTCTCTATATTAGAAATAATAAAAAATAAATTGTAAATATGTTATCTGGCGGAGGTGACGTTTATAGTCTATTTATCAGTTTCGCAATACCATAGCCTTCTTAATGTTTCAACGATGTTGACAATTTTAGAAGATCGTGTTATTTTATTAAACTTTTCTATTTATCACGATTTCCATTCTTATAAGGTATAATAAAATGAATGAAAAAATAAACTAAAAAAACTTTTGAATAGAGTAGTTAAATTTTCAACAAATTAATTTTTAACCAAAAAGATGAAATGTCTATGAAAAAAGTTTCGGCAGAAAACTTGGTTGCATTTTTAATTTAAAAAATTAATTTTCAATGAAAATACTAATTTTCAACCAAACAGATGAAATTTGAACCAAAAAGATTAAATATCTTTCAAGAAAGATAACTTTTCGCCAAAAAAGCGAATAGTTAAATTTTCAGTTAAAAAAGTTCTTTGCTAATGAAAAAAAATTCAGCCAATGAAATGAATTTTCAACCGAATTTTGAATTTGCAAAGGAATTTTCAACCTAATAGTTTATTATTCAACTAAAAAATGAATTTTCAACCAGAAAGGTGACGTAATCAATTAGTCAATTTTCAAGTAAAAAAGGTAAATTTTAAACCAAAGATAAAATAGTTCAATTATCAGTTGAAAAAATTCATTTTCAAAAAAAAAATTCAAGAAAATAGTTCAATTTTTGAGCAGAGAAATTAATTTGTAACTGAAATAATGAACAAGCAAAATGAATTTTCAACCCAATAGTTGAATCTTTAACCAAAAAGATAAATTTAAAAAAATGAAACAGTTCAATGTTCAGGCAAAAAAAAAATATTTTTAACAAAAAAGAACTAATTTTCAACAAAATAGTTGAAATCATGAGCAACGAAATTTATTTTTAACTGACATGATGAATCTTTAACCAAAAAAAAAATGAAATTTTAAAACAACAGTTAAATTTTGAACCCAAAAAAAAACAATTTTTCAACAAAATAGAAGAATTAAAAAAAAAATTATATTGTCAACGAAGAATATTAAATTTCTATCAAAAACAGAGTTTACAACAACAAAAAAGAAACAGTAAAATTTTTAGTTGAAATTATTAATATTCAATTTTAATTAATTTTAAATCAAAGAGATGAAATTTCAACCAAAAAGATTAATTTGACTGTAGATATGATTCAATAAGTAAATATTCAAGTCGAAGCAGTTTTTCGAAAAAATTATTTTTTGAAATTTATATACATATTTTTTTGTCATTCGACAGATCAAGAATTCTACACATAAAAAAAACCACGAGCTTTCTTTTGAGGTAGTTTTTGCGCAAAAAATCAGATTTGTGAAAACAAGTGTTTTCCAACTTATTTTGAAAATGAGAAATAATAGAGTTATAGGAAGTTCTACTAAGAAAAAAACCATGGTTTATTGAAAGTAAACTATTTTTAAAAAAGTGGTCAGAAGCGACTTTAAGAAAATGATAAATTACAAAAACTATTTTTAAAATAATTATGTTTCGTAAGTTATAAACTTTCCGCGGAAAGTATTGCTTCTTCTTTTATAACACATGAGTGATAACGTAATTTCAATTCTTCAAAAGTCGTGTATGCGAAATCGGCACCGATGAAAAAAAGTCATCAGTACGGGTAAAAAAAAAAAATTACTGGCACAGACAATTTTTTTACGATGGTATTGTCATGTTTTTCCCATAGAAAAGGTTAAGGATGTAACTGAAGTCATATATGTATTTCCGAATAGGCCTTACCTTCGATTTTTTTTTAAATTCTGTACGTTTATTTAATTTGACGCGCTGATTACGAAAATTATTTTTGCCTGACCAATTTTCCATTTTCCCCGAACATTAATATTCAAGGACCAGAATCTTAAACTTGTAAAATTTTCAAACCAAATCTTTTATAAACGGAATAAAAAAATTTCAAATGAAAATTTTGAAAATGTTCAAATTCATGCTTCTTGACAGTTATTTAAAGCCATAGGATTTCGCTGACTTCTGCAAGATTTTTTTTAAATCCTGATTTTTCCCTGATGAATTTACTTCCCTGGCATTTTAAAAATTGTTGTTGGGTAGGTTCGTTTTTCACTCATGAAGTTTTTTCTGGCACGTGGAGTTAAATTTATATTAAATTTCTGTACAATTATTGCGAGTTACTTGTTTTATTTGCGAATTTCCAAAAATCACGTACATAAATGAATGTTACAATAAATTAAAACTTATGACTGATTCTCATTTGTCATTATGAAGCAATAAATTGTAAATATGTTATCTGGTGAAGTCGACGCATGTAGTCTGTTTACGAGTTTCACAATATTATAGCCTTCTTGATGTTTCAATGTAGATGAGAATTTTGCCAGATCATGTTATTTCAAAAAATTTTTCTGTTTTTCACGTTTCTTCTCTCATGAGAAATTACTAATAATATAATTTTAATTCTTGAAATCAAAGCAAATTTTTCTCCCAGACACCTGATTTTTAAAAATATTTGTTGGTATTAACATTGTTTTTTACACATGATGTTATCTTCAACTATTCCGAAGGTTCCATGGATAATAAATATAGCAAATATGGAAAAATTTGAGATCTGAAATCAACAATCTTTCTCGCTTTGCCTTATTTATTTTAGAGAACAAATTATTAGTCACACAACAATAGTGATTTTTCTAACCCTTTTGTAGATTGTTTCACTTGGCGGGTGAACGGGAGTAGGTTAGGGTAACGTACAATTTTATGACAGGGGTTAAGGATCGGAGATAGGAAATGACTAATCAACCATGGGATTTCATGTCGGTCACAAAAAATCATTCCTTCGTTAAATGTTTTGGTGGCCCTGAAAAGGGCCGATGTTCTGGTGGGTCCTAAAAAGGACCGGTGTTACGGGAAACTCCTCCACGTATGGGGGTCTCCTCTCTCTAGCTTCTTCTTCTTCTTTTGCTCTCTGTTTCGGGGGGCGTTCTTCTATCTACGCCCGAGACCCGAGTTACTTCGGATCGTATGAGGGATGTCGATCGATGAAGTCCGAGGATGGCTGGTACAGGGTGGAACCGTGGAGTAACTATTCGAAGCGGGTGTGAGCCCGTCCCATCATCCTGAGTTAGCGGTCTGTGACGGATCGTCAGGGCGCCATCCCTAAAACACTTCTACCACAGTTTTTCGGCTTCTGGGGATCCCGATCCTGAGCTGTTCGTACCGGTCCGCACTGTGTCCACCCTAGGATTGAGATTAATGTCCTGTGTTATGCGTAAGACACCCTTTCTTGGAGAGTGAAAGATTGAGGAACCTGGTGCGTGTCCCGGGCTGGGATTGCCTTGGAGAGGTGTGGGTGCGACTGGGAAGTCCGAGATCAGTCCTGTATTAGGGGGGGGGGTCTCTCCGGAGAGAAACTGATGGGGGACGCGCTGAGGGTGAGGACGTCGTCGGAGTCCGTATCCTCTGGGTCCTGCTCTGTCTGGGGGTCTTGGGAGGAATGCCCGCTGATTCCGGGGCGTTCAGGGTCGTACGCCTCGATTGCCGGTGATTGCCGTTGACAGACTTGTGAAGGGGACTGCGTGTTCTCGTGGTTGGTTTGAGCACTTCCCGCTGGCGTCGAAGGGGTGTTTTCTAGCAGGTAGACGGCGAGCTCCTCGAACGAGTTGATGTCTGTCTCGGTGGGGGAGTCGGGAAGGTCCAAGTCCACGCCCGAGGTTGGACTGGGGTACCCACAGATGTCCGGTTCGCAGAGATCCACTTGGTCACTCGCGGGACCAATTTCGAGATCGGCGAGTTCGGCGTCCGATCTTGAGGTGTCATCGAGGAAGGTCTCCGTCCATAGGCCCTACTCTTGTTCGAAGATGCAGTTGAAGAGTCTTTGGCAGTGGGGACACTCAATGAGGGAATAGAAGGAGAAGTAGGGAGCACTCATCGAAGGGGGGGGGGTGTTCAGACGCGTGGGAGGAACAAAGCAGGGACACGATGACACACTGCACGGCGTGAAGGTTGCGAGGGCGCGTCCGACGGGAGGATTGTGAGTAAATCCACCTCGGTGACCTGCGGACACTGATGAAAGATCCGGAAGTTGTTGACGTGGGGAACTTCCTGCGGGTCCCCGTCCTATGGCCCTAAGGGAGGCAGCCGCTCTGCCGGATTGTTCGATGGGAACCACGTGGCTCGGGGGCTCCGGGGAGGGTCCGGTCGCGAGGTCCTCACTTTGTTTGGGGGGTCGTCGGATCACTAGGTCACTAGGCGCTGTGGCCCCGCGGACACTGTCATCTGATTCGGGGGAATCCTTCGTATCTGCCGGGGCCCTATTGCCAGAGGGCTCCCCGATCTGGCGTCTTCGGGCGCGTCGCCTGGGATTTGGTCGGTTCTTCCTTCCCCTGGGTGAGCTCATCCCCTCCATGGGGAGGTTTCCGGGAGACAGGAACACCTGAAAACAACCAAACAAACGAAATGCGAAAAGGCCATATTGGGACCCGAATAACAGAGGACAGGTAAAAATAAAACAATAATACAAGAAAAATAAGGACGGTATGCGCCACGGCACCCTAAAGGTCCCCTCGGAGGTAACCTATAGGTCCCCAACGGCAAGTGTTGTATGTGATGTGGGTGCTGACACATGTACCCTCAACCGGCACCCTAGAGGTTCCCTCGGAGGCAACCTGTAGGGCCCCGACGAAGTGTGATATGTGGTGTGGGTGTGGACACATGCACCCTCAATCGGCACCCTAGAGGTCCCCTCAGAGGCAA
>CAKNYM010049608.1:0-93903 GCA_932195095.1 Andricus curvator | reverse complement strand
ATCTAGTAAAAGGTCGGGTTGACTACATCTTTTCTTTCCTCTTTTTACGGATGTTATAAAGTCTTCTATACCTATATCGTCGTAGTCGTTTATTTCTTTTATGGTTCTAATTATTTCCTTGGCGGCCAGTAAATCGATTGAACCGGAGGGTGGTGCCGTTGGAGGGTTGTCTGAATTATTGATTACGCAAAGTGGGTTAGGGTCACGCAATATGCGTCTTTCCTTTCCCTCTTCATCCTCACTCTCGTCGCTAGTAATGTCAGGGTTATCTGTTACGATCTCCCCTTTAAATCCTAAAGACTTCCCTATCTTTTGAATCTCTGTCATTCTCCTTTCATTCTCCCCAACTAAAACGTTCATATTAACTATTATTTTATTCAATGTAGACTCCATTCCGTCCATTCTAGTTATGAATAATTTTAATAATTCCTCGGTGGTCATATGAGTAGGAAATTGGGACCTATTTGGAGAGGATGCTCAGGACATATTTTCTGCTGTAAGGAAGGGGTTATTAATTTTATCTATAATGTCCGTCGAGTCTGAGTCCGTGCCACTGGTTAAGAATGTTGTGTCCTCCCTATAATTTTCGAATGCCAGATTTCTTAAATTTCTAACTTTTGCCTAAGAAATTTTCTCTTTGATGATTAACATGACAAGTTTTTCCCGTTTAAACAATAAGATTATCTGACAGGGCTAGACCCACGTGCAAATAAACTTAGAGTAGGTTTTTTGTTTTTTGAGGAACACAGAGGCCAGGGAGCACCATGAGCATGTGTACCGTCGCAAGCCTGAAGTTCGATAGTATTTGGACGCAAATCTTATGATTTTTTGTCATAAAATTCACCAGCAAATATATCCAAACTGTACAATGTTTCTAAATCTTAAAATTAATACTTCTTTACTTACAGTATCTTCTTTTTGTTTTGCACCTTTTTCTTCGCTCAGTCGTTGACTTGCCGCCGACCAACACCCGCTGGGCGCTGGCTCTTCCTTCAAGATGGAGACCGTAGACTCCTGAGGAAATCAATACTTTCTGGGCGTTGGCTGCTGCGCTGTGGTTCTCCGTTGATGCTCTGTAGTTAGGCCGTTGCCTCTTCCGCCTGTTTGCGGGCCTCGTTCTTTTCAATTTTCGTCTTAGAATTTCTTATTCAATTTTTTTCCGTAGTATAGTGCCCTACTTGGTTCAGACACTACCAAACAATAAATAATACTTTTCTTTTTCAAAATTTCTTTCTTCTTTTTGAGTTTTTAATATCTTACTTTTTTTCGGTTTTCGGGTCGCCCGTAGGTAGATCCGGAGTCTTCTTGAGTTCCGTGGAACTCTCCTCGTCTTTTTTCTGTGTTTTAGTTCCCTTTTGTCTTCTTGGATTTCCGTAGAAATCTTTTCTTCTTTCGGGTTTCCGTAGAAATCTTTTCTTCTTTCGGATTTCCGTAGAAATCTTTTCTTCTTTCGGATTTCCGTAAAAATCTTCCTTTTTGTATTCCGTAGAATGCAAAGTTCCTTTTTGTATTCTTGAATTCCGTAGAATTCTTTTTTCTTTCCAAGTTCGTTTCACGATGATCGGACTTTTATGTGATATCCTCCTTTTGTCGATTCCGTAGAATACGAGGATTCGAAAAGCCGATCCTGACAGGATCGCCAAAAATGTTATGGGTCACAGGATCGCCAAATAAGTACTTGATACTTATTGAATAATATATATTTATTAGTCGAAGATTACTCATAAGTTGTGACAAAAGGGTTGATAAGCGCGACTAATGTACAAGACTTTTGATAGACAAGACGGGTTGTAAGAGACTGACTCCCTAACTGGAAGACCGACCCAAAGGGGTGGTAGCGTATCGATTAGGGCTTCCAGAACCTTCTACTAGTCATACAAGCTACAAGTGGTACATGCGCAATGACAAGTGTACATTGTATTGATTATTCTACATATATAAAGATTATATAGGGAGTATTAAGGCAGTGTGCATAACATAAAGCATTTTAAAAGATTGTTTTAATGACCAAAAAATGTTTCGAAACATGTGAATAGATAAACAATAAACACGAGGAAAATGAGTATCAGTCGAGATATTTCCTAATGCAATATTAGAAAACTAATTGCTTGGTAAAAAGAATTATTGAAAAGTAGAATTTTCACCAAAATACAAGAATTTCCTACCAAATTGTTGAATTTCATGCCCGAAAATTAAAATTTACAACTAACAAGTTAATATTCAACCAAAAACACTAATTTTTTAAAATTAGTTAAATTTCCAAATAGAAAAGATCAATTTTCAATTAAAAATATCAATTTTCATACAAAAATGGAATAGTGACATTTCCAGTTAAATAATTAATTCTCATACAACAACAAAAAATGAATTTTTATCCAAGAAGATTTTAATTTTAACAGAAAATAGTTCAATTCAACCGAAGATACTAATTTTCAACGAAGTATTTGAATTTTTAACTAGTATAGATCGTTTTTTAAATAAAAAGATAAATTTTGAAACCAAAAATGGTATATTTAACTGTTCAATTTTAAAAATTCAATTTCATCAAAAAAATGCTTTTTCAACTAAATATTTGAATTTTCAGCCGAACACATAAATTTTTGACTAAAATGATAAGTCTTTAACAGGAAAAAAAAGGGATCTTCAACAAAGTTCTTTTACTTGCATATGAAAAGATTAATTTTTAACGAAAAATGTAATAGTCGATACTTCAAACAAAAAAAATTAAAAATAATATAAAAAAACAGTTGAATCTAACCAAAACCTACGCATTTTGAAAAAAAGTAGTTGAAACCATCATTAAAACAGATTCATTTTTAACCGTACAGTTGCATTTTCAAACAAAAAGGATGACGAATTTTCAAAAAACGAAAGTTTGAACGAAAAGGAATCAGTTTGACAATAACAAAAATTCAACAAAAGATGAATTTTTAACTAAGGAGAATAATTTTATACCAAAAAAGACAATTTTTCAACAAAGTATGTATCTTGCGTTTTTCTTTTAAATTTAGAAATCATATTACTTTATTTTAAAATTCAAAAAAGTGTCCTATTAATTCAATAATTATGAGAAATTTTTTAAATGTTCGAATATTTATAGTGAAGAATAATAGAAAATGATAAATTCTGAAAAAAAATGTTTGCTTAATTTAAAGTTTTTTAAAAATATGCAAAAAAAAACACGTTTTTAACCAAAAATCCAATGAATTTTGATCATATTTATTCATTGTTTCCAATTCACTAGAATTTTTGATAATTCTTTGTAAATTTTTATTATTTTTATCGAATTCTTCTCAATTTCCTTATGTTCCTCTAAATTCGGTTTTTTCCAATTTATTTTAGTTCTTTTGAATTTTAGTTGAACTAGATATCTGCCTCGTTAGCGTGAGAGTGACGAGATATTCTCTGGGGTGAGGGGAAGGTGGTGCAATAATGTGCGACTTATGGTGCCAACGCACGGACGCGGATGAGGCGTTGCCACGCCGTTAGACCATCCATGCGGGAGAGGTGGAGGTGGCGTGAACGTTGCGTATGCCTTCCTCCTTGTATATTGGTTTGTGTTGTGTTGGGGGTGAGAGGAGAGAAGGAAAGGGAAGGAGTGGAAGGTGCCCGAAGGCCTAGGTGGGATGGCTCACGAACGAGCTCACCAACCCGGAAGGAGTGGGATGGCGAGTGATAGCCCGGTGGTGACCCCCTTTTTTTAAGAGATCAAAACACTTCGCGGAGAAAATTAAAATTGAAGGTTGCGGCGGTGCGTCCAGGGGAAGCCGTGGTGGAGAACCGAGGAGGGACGGAGAGCAGGTCTCCGGTGTTCCGTCTGCGGCGAGGAACAATACGTCCCCACCCGAGCCCGGGTGGACGGCGGCGGCCGCGGGTTGGGGAGTCGTAATGACTAGACTTTCAAAGATTCCCAGTACAGGGAAGACCTCCGGCAATTGCGGAGAGGATCGAGCTTCCGCGGCTACACGAGGAGACCCCGAAGAAGGTGGGGTTCGTTTGGCAAGGATAGCGCTCGATGATAGTAGTTCTGATCGTGGAAGAACCAGCACGGGTAACGGACGAGGAGGCGAGTTATAACAATCCACCACGATGGGAGCGCTAGTGGAGGCTCCGGATAAGTCGCAGCAGGTTAGATTCCTTGCAGGGAAAACGTGTCTCCATCCTCTCGTGGTACTGTTCGCTGTTTACCTTACGGTTTCTACATTATCATCAGTGGTGCATGTACCGACGTTAGGTTAAAGATCGGAAGAGTTTTACCATGGGCATGACCATATTGTGTTGCTACTTAGTCTATTCTCTAAGTGGAAGAGGGCGAAGTGTTACGACACAAAGTTTTAAATTTTCGGGATGTAACAGTCCTCCCTTCTTAAAATATTTCGTCGTCCTCGATGAATTCTTAATTCCACCTGGAGAAAATCTAAGTGCATGCTCCTTGTTTTTACCGTTTTGTGACGTTCAACTCTTTCAATTTATTTTTCTAACGTGAAAATTCTGATAATTATAATATATGACGAAAATAGGGTAACGGGATAAATTTCACATTAAACTCGGAATTTTTATATATGGCCATGGTGTGAGGTTTTAGTGTTGTATGAAAGTGAGTGTGTAGTGTGCTTGTGTTTTCTGTATATGACCTAGTGAGTATACATTTCTTTTGTTTCTGTCTTATCTTTTGCCTTCCTTTGGTCGAATGTTTTACTAAATCTGTTCTGCAGAAATTTTTCTGGTGTCATCAAAATTTTCTATGATGTCATTTTAGCATCTGGGTCCTGGCTTACTGCATAATAGTTCATTCTTTGTTAGTCATTGAATGTGATAGCTCGGACACAGGTTTATCTTCCGCTTCTACGGTGCCTCAGACGGATTACTGTGCATCTCAAAACGTAGCCATGTATTTATCAACAAATTCTGCTACGTCAAGTTTTTTGGGTGAGTAAGACTTGATATTTCATTTTAGTGTCGTTTTGTCTCTTAAAATGGCAACATCTTCTACTGATGGTTCTTCCTCGAGTGTATCTACGGACTGTTTAGATTGAGATTCCATTTTAAGTGTTGTTTTTAATGATCGGTATCCGGCTTGTTCAGAGTTTAATAGAGCGGTTGATGAAATCGTTCGTGAAATTTCAACTCCGGTTGTAAATAATTCAATTGTGATTAATGATGTGTCAGTGATTTTATCGCCGGACTTTGAACAACATATCGCCGATTTTGATTATTCATCCCTTGAAAGTTTAGTGGATGAGGAAATTTCTGACAATTTTCCGCAATCTTGTTTCTCCGCCGGTTCTCTTCCATGTTTATCAGTACTCGAAAGTTTGTATTTTCGAACGGAACAGATTGAAAATTGTGCAGGAATTTATTGTTTCGTGATTCGGGGTTTTGGCCAAAGAAAACGTTTTGAAAAATGTATAACCTTATGTCAAATTAATTTTCATTTGCATGTCGATGATCAAGATTTGGTGGTGCTTCATCGCTTACCGCGAAGTCGTGATTGTCGCCTTCCGGGGCTTCTTGTTCGCGCGTCTTCTTTGAAATTGAAGGAGGACATTTTAAATCGGGCCGATCAATTCAATGCGTTGGGCATAATTGTTGGGTTACTTTAAGTACGCCGGTATTTACTGATAGTTGTGGGTTTTGGGTTTGATAATTAATTTTTGCTAATTTCTAGCGTTTTGCTGTTTCAGATGTTCCTAGGAGGGCTCCATCTGGACGTCTTCCAATCAAGGAATTTTACTGTAAATTGTTAAACCTGGTCACGGCCATACGTTTTTATTCTGCCTTAAATCAGGTGTTGCAATGCGATAGCGCCGTGCACCCGTCGTCTTCTGTCAGCTTGACGAGAGGCCAGGTCGGTAAGCGGGGGCGAGGACGTCCGAGGAGAACTCGAGGCGCCAAACCGTCTGTGCGCACACACATGCATGCAGCGTCTTGTATTTGTCTGGGGTAATAATATAATGCTTTATTTTTAATATTCTCTGACACTTTGCTTTCCTTCTTTCTTAGTCGTGCCTTTTTAGTGTTTCGGTGCATCTTATTGGGTCAACTGCCTCCTTTTTACATGTGTTTTCTTTTGTTTTCAGTTTGGAGTGCACAAAGTATCGATTTCGTCTATGTGGGCGATTCGTGCCTGTTACGCATGCAGAACACACCTGTACTTGCGGATACATGCTTCGGAATTCGACAGGTAATGTCGATTTTGCTGTCTCTGGTTCCCTTTTGATGATACGTTAATCATAATTTTTCGTTTTGCAGACCGTAATTTGTTGTTGATGAATTGCCATTCCTTTTCCTTTTAGTGAATAAATGATTCTTTTGTACGTTTAAATAGTGTGTTTTTGGACCAACGACATAGCTTGATTTACTTTACAATACAATGGTTTGATTATGTTATTAACTTCTATGTCGTTAGGGCAAAAGTTGTGTCTGTTCCTTATTTCTTCCTTCACCTTTGTAGCATATATCAAGTTACCTTATAAAATTGATCCAATTCGGTACTTTGTTCCCGATTAAACTTAGATATTCTGTTTTGATTAGAAAAACATGCTATTATTGCTTTTGACAGTGTTTAGTAAATTTCTTAAAATCACTGATTTATCCATTAAATTTAGTGTGCTGAATGATTTAGTCAAACTTGCACCATTTCAAATTCAGAGAGTTAACTTGAACCTTGATTTTATCTCTTTTCATAGATAATTATAATTTTACTAACTGCAGATTTATACGTAACTTAAAATAATTTTAGTGTTTTAACCTAACTTAACCTTCTTAATACGGCATTCCTCTCTTCTTCTTCTTTGCTGGCGTTGAACTCTCACGACTCGTTCTCGCTTGTGTGTGTGTGTGTGTGCTAGCGGTGCCATGTTGTAGGTGAAGCGTATCACTTCGCAGGCGGGCGTCGCTTCTTATCGCGGTTAGATCACAGTTCTCGCGCCGGTGGCCATCATGATTAGGGACGTCACTGTTTGCGGATATGTGTCCACTCGCTCATCTGCTTTCCATTCTCCATTCTGTTTTGAGATCGGGCGTTTCTTTTAATCATGCAGGCGGAGTCTCGCTTCGCTGGTCGGCCATAATGAGCTTATGCGTCACGTCTGACCAGCATTGTTTCTTCTACTAGCGATGATTCTCCTCGTGATGGATGTTCACGTATAGTCCGGCCAACTTGATCGTGTATTATGTATATATTTTTTGGTAATTTGCCTAGTTTCAGTGATTATGATTGTATGCATAATGCATTTTTGAACGAAAAAATGAAGTGACAATTTTGCCTCCTCCCTTCTTAAAATATTTCATCGTCCTCGATGAATGTGAAGGTTGTTTTTCATACTGCATGGGCCTTCCCGGGATGATGAGTAGCAAAAGAGGTAAAATCCTAGTCCATTTCATCTGCCTTATCGTAGAATCGAACATTTCCATACCTGTTCATTGAAAATTATGTTAATAAGGCTTATAAACCGTATCTAATCTACTAATACTGCATGGCTCCTCTCCAAGGATTCGTTAGATTGAGGGCGATATCCCCAGGTGGTGATTTGATTGATTCCGAAAATTTTTGATAATTTTCGTAAAAGTTTGCTTATAAAGGGGCTTCCACGTTTGGTTAAAATGGTTTTCGGTTCTCCGTATTGTGAAATTAGATTTTTATCCAAAGCATGCGCGATTGTTGTTGCTGTTACATATGTCAGGTATAGCTACGGCAATACAATATTTTGACAAATTATCCTGCATGGTAAGTATGTGTCGGTTTCCATCGGGAGTTATCAGTAGAGGTCCTACAGTGTCCAAAGATATTTTGGTCAAAAGAGTCTAAGGGTGTATCTGTAGTGATCATAGGATCGTGTGTTTCCGCTCGGATAATTTTCTATTCCTGACAAAAACGGCATTTACGTACAAATTCCGTGACTTGATCTTTTATTCCTGGCCAAAAGAAACTTTCTCTTATTCGTCCATAAGTTTTGTTAATTCCCTTGTGTCTGCCTATCTTGCTTTGATGGTTTTCATTGACTATTGTCCAGAATATTTCCTTTTGATAAGCTTTCTGTCAGGTCTCCTTGATTTGAAAATCCGAAGAATTTTATATTGTCTTTTTCTAGAGCCACTTGCAAATTATATAGTCCAGTTCTTAGATTTTCCTTGCTTAACTCGTCGAAGTGGTGTCGTTTAAAAATGATCGTATACATTTTTTGACCGCCTAGAGGGGTTATGAGTACTTGCCCTATCTTAGGGTGTTGTTCTTGAAGTTCTAATGGATCGATGGCTTTGATATCTAATAATAAACGCCCTATCGGTGTAGTGAATTCGCAATCTTCCGATAGAAAATGAACATAATTCCCTCTTTGATAGGTCAGATTTTCTCTGCAACCTTTTATTCTGAACTTATTATTGCTGTTATCGAGCTGTATATGTGTAACAGGTAGCTCAGGTTGTATACTAGTGAGAGTTGTACCGGTTGCGTCAGCTTCCGTTATTGGTTCAGTTATTGGGACACTAATTTCTTCATTTTGATTTAGTTCAATTTTTCAGGGTATGGCGTAGACATGGCGTAGACAAGGCTTGGGGTAACCCACAGGTGGATGGTCGGAATGTCGTCAAGACATCTGGGGTGTTGTATGTCTTTGATAAGGGTGCGAGGGTCACGCTTTTGCGTTGTTCAGCATCGGGTTTTACTGTCTGTTCTGAGGGTATTTCTGACTGTACTGAGACTTGTGCGTGGTTGCTGTTATCTTCATTTTTTGCTACTGGAGCTTTGATCCCTTTTAATTCTTTTTCAGTCCGAGTTATCAGTGAGTTTACTCTTTGGTCCAATTCTATTTCACTATCCGGTTCTAGCTCTTCAATTACTTGAAGAATTTCTGGATCGTTCTCTCCTTCCGACACTGACAAGATGATTCCATAGATTTCGGTGTCTTCTGTGTTGTCTTCTTCTATTTTCCACTCTTTATGGGTTTCCAGGAACTCGTTGAATTGGGAGAACGAATTTTTTAATTCTTCTCTAGTAATTTTCGAAGTATTGAATTCATTTTCTTCCTCCATTTGGTCTTCTGTAGATCTTTCATCACTGTCCCTTGGTGGAGGGCTCAGGCCTTTTGTATGTTCCTCTGTGGCTAGTACTTCTTGATCTGGTTCTTCTGCGATTTCTTTGTCAAATAAGTCCTGAAATTGTTTTGCGATGTTCGGGGGAGCACTTTTGGGTGTGTGGCGTGACAGAATGGCTGTCAAAGGTACGTTTAAACTTGGTAACACACTTCGACTTTTCCTAAGTATGGGAGGAATCTGATCATCTGTTTCCTGTACATCATCTTCGGAATCGGTACTAGAGTCGCGATAATTAGGTTGAGTTTTAGTCCTTGCTTCTTCTACTCGACGTCGGAGCAATCGCTTATCAATACTACTTTCGCTTGTTGTTGGTTGGGTTCCTAAAATAGAAGGTTTTGCAGAGGCATTTTTTGTTAATTATTATCCTCTCTTTGTGCCTATTGAGGGACGGTTAGAAGTTCGGGTTACAGGCTTGGCTTGTTTTGCGGCTTCTCGCTTAGTTTTACGGGTATGTATAGGCAATAGCCGGGCGTTCTTTTGTACTTTTTCTTTGCTTTCCTCTGATGGGTTGCCTATAACCGGGTTTCTGGAAAGGGCGTCGGCATTTGTGTTTAATTTTCCAGGCTTGTATTCAAAGTTATATTCGTAATCTCTCAACTTTGAGCGCCAGCGAATTAATCTATGGCCCGGATCTTTTCCTGAGATTATTCATTTTAATGGTTTGTGATCGCTTACTAGTGTGAATTCTCTTCCATAGATCAACACGGAGCCGACTGCGTATCCTGATGCGTCAGTAGTTATGGTAAAAGGTTTTTGAAAATCGGGGTATTGTAAAATAGGGCTTTCGCACAAAGCTTGCCTCATGTGTTTAAAGCTTTCATCCTCTTCTGGACCCCATATAAAGGGTACGTCTTTCTTTAGAAGATTGGTCAAGGGCTCGGCTATTGCGGCGAAATCCTTGATAAATATTCTATAATATCCAGCAAAACCTAGAAACTGCTTAACATTTTTAGTGGTTTCTGGTGTTGGGAACTTTTGCACGGCTTCTATTTTCTTAGGGTCAGGTTTTACTCCGTCTTTACTAATAATATGACCCAGATAGGCAATTTCTCTAAACAAAAATTCACTTTTTTCAGGTTGAATCGAGAGATTGGCTCCTTTTAATCTATTAAGTAGGCGTTTTACCTTTTTTCCGTGTTCTTCTAATGTTTCTGCATAAATTAAAATGTCATAGAGATAAACGAATAACTCTACGCCTTGCAATCCTAACAGCACTTGATCCATCAATCGCTGAAATGTTGCCGGGGAATTTTTTATTCCCATGGGCATTCGAATATATTCGTCATGTCCATTCAAAAAGGAAAAGGCTGTTTCAGATCTGTCAGCAGAATTTAATTCGATTTGATGAAAGCCACTGATCAAATGAAATACTGTAAAATATTGGGCCTTTCTTAAGTGATCCATGATTTATGTCATGTTTGGAAGGGGATATGCATCGCCAATAGTCTTCTCGTTTAGCAGTCTGGAATCAATTACTACCCTATATTTTCTTTTTCCCGCATGGTCCAGCTTTTTTGGAATTATCAACACGGTAGAACTATAGGGTGATTTTAAGTGTGCAATGGCGCCTTCTGTGAGCATTCAATTGATGACGATTTGCAATAGTCGAAAGGAATGAGTTCCTGCGGATCGATTTCAACTTCCATGTCCTCTTCAGTGGTGTTTATAGCATAAATATGACATATTCCATAGCAATTTGACACTACGGCTTCGCCGATTAGTAACCCCTCTCTAGATTGTATCAGTGGTAAATATCCTGCTTTTATTTCGTTGTTGAGTACCTCCACTGGGATCACCTGACGCAATCTTGCCTTTATGTTTAATTTTCTGGGTCCTGTCCCTTTATAATCGGTTATTTGATCTTGAGCTACCCTATATTCTTTGTCAATGAATGGATTAGGCCTAGTAAACCTAAAATGGGTAACTATTGTATTATGCCAAAATGAAATTTCCACCCTTTCTTGGCGAAGATATTCTCGACCTAATATTCCATCCGTGTTGATTGGAAAATCCGGTCACACGACATGAAAAACTACCGTAGATTTCTCTATACGTAATTTTATAGTACCTATAGTAGGAATCTTAATAGTTGTAATTCCTGTTATGTCTATGGATTCGTCTTCGGTTATCAAGAGATCTTCGTTCAACGAGCTTAGTTTTATAATATTGATATCAGCACCCGTATCGATAAAAAATGATGCCTTTGAATTTATAAAATTACAAGAAGCGAATTCTATCACTGGGGACTCTCTACTGAGCTTAGTGCGGTGAACCTTTCTTGTGTCATTAACATGCGTACGCTCTTTTGACGCTCTTCCTTTGTCTCGCCCGTCGGTGCGTCTGTACGGCGAGCGGCGTTGTAGCTTAAAGTCTCAATAGATACGGATTGCGCTGCGTGCAGTTATCTTGTCTGGTAGGACTATAATTTCCTGAAAACTAGGGCCTGCTTTCGCTAGCATAACTTTAACCTCCCGGCGAATAAGGACGTTTTATTATCCCGGAATGATATGGTTTCTGATCACAATTTCTGTACAAATCGAGGGCTTTCGCGAATCGCACATGCGGGCTGAGGCTACGGTCCCTTGATCCTGAATAATTGGGCTGACATTGTCTTAGTTCGTGATAGTAGTTTGTGTAATGAGGATTCATCTGTTGTCTTGCTCCGTACTCTAGTGCGATTTTCAAAGCATTGTCCAATTTGGAGGGGTTGCGCGCTTCCACTAATCCTAAAATGCTATCTGGCAAACCTCTCTTGAATGCTTAAAGAGCGCAATCGTTCAAAGGAGCTAAAACTTGTTCAACATTGGGGTATTTATCTTCGAGGGCAGCTTGAGCACCTGATCTTAAGAGAACAACACGATCAAAAAATTCACTCAAAATTTCTTCACGCCTCATTCCAATAGTTGAGATTTCGTGCAAGTACCAAGAATAGGTTTTACGTGGGGCAAAACGTTGTTTCAGATGCTTGACTAAATCCTTGATTGTATTAAAACTTTTTCCGGGTATACTGTCTCAGGCCATGCCTTTCAACCGGGCCAAACGGCTTGAACATATTGTGCTTCGCAATTAGCGGGTACCGACGATTCACCGTTCATGATGTCTTGGATGAAATCTCTGACCGGCATGTTCTTGCCGTCGTAACTAGGGATATTTACTACCGCTTGTTGTACTGAAAAACACTCAGCTCAATAAATCTGAAATTGTTCAATTAAAGAAGCAACCCTAGAAATGAATTCTGTTGTCGGGTGTGATGTTATAATTGCGTTTACTCAGATATTCGTTACAATACAAGTGGATTGTCTGACTATAATCGCGCGTTCAGTAGAAAAAGCGATGAAGGTTAGACATTTGCGTTTAGACAAGGGACGAATAAAAGAACTTGAATGAGTTTATTTCCGCTTTGGTGTTTTTAATGGTAAATGCGTATCAACCTTTTTTTCGTTTGACTTGGTTAGTCACTTCAATCAAATACCGTAATTTCTATTAACCGCGTATGTTTGACAGCATTGCTGTGATGTAAGTAAATGGTCTGATCGTAACGCGTACTCATCACTGGCAAGCGCCTGCTTTCGTGGTTAAGTAGAAAAGGCAGTACCGGTTAGACACTTATTCTTCATGTACAGCGATTGAAGAATACATTGACTATACAGATTCGAGGTCTATGATAGTATTTAATCCTGCGATGACAATTCGAGCTGTCCTAGACTTGATACGTTAATTTCAGAATCGCATTTGGTTAAAATGCTGATTTTAGAATGCAATTTTGGAAGTGAGTTGTAGCCATAGTTTTAATTTTTATACAAAATTGATGGAGATTGTAACAATAATTTGCACTTTTAAAGTGATGAGTGTTAAAAGGGTAAATGTAATTCTAGTATTTATGGATTAAATGAGGCAATTCAATGTTAAAGTTAGGGCCTGGTTCCAACGCCCTAAAATATCAATTTTGGACCTTGAAAGAAAATTTAAAGTTCGACCCATTCTGCATGTAATTTCCTAAGTTTGAACAATTTTGGAATTGCTTTATTTTGAATATTTTAAAATGAAACTTGCGTACGCTGAAGAGTCGTATTAAGAGTGAAGAAGTCAAAAATAAGAAACCTTTGGGAGAACATTGAGAAGTTATCTCATTCTCAACGGGCAATGGTTGAGATGCAATTAAAAAATGTCAATACAAGCCTTTAGGAAGAAGATTCAATGAAAACGATACAATCCTAGGGCTATCACTGTACAAAGCTTCACCGGCGGCATACAGATTAATCACCACTTTTTTGGTAATGCCTTCGGTAACAACAGTGAAGCGAAGACTGTCTAAAATTGAATTAGACACGGGGATTAATTTCAACATTAAAAATATTCTGAAAACGTCTGCCGAAAATATGACGGATGTAAGAGACAAGGTTCAAATCGCGATGTGGGATAAGGCGTTTCTGTCTCTCAACATTACATACGATTCAAAAAAGGATACAATTATAGGATTCGAAGACTTCGGGGATCGAACGACATGCGAGTTTGCAGACCACGTCTTAGTCTTCATGATTCGAGGGATGCATACAAATTCGAAACTGCCTCTTTCCTACCACTTCTGCAGTTCACAAACTAAGTATGACCAACTGATAAAGTGCATCAGAGAGAATATGAGACTAATCAATGACGCTGGTGTTTTTACATATGAGAATTGTAATTTGAATGAGAAAATGTTACTCCTTTAACCACAAACCTTTTTCTTCTTTACAGAGAAAAGTAAAGCGATCATCTAAGTGGATGGACAAAAAGTAATATTTTTATTCGACATGCCACATCTGGAGAAAGGGGACCGTAACAACAATTTAACGAAGCATATTGAACCTGACTGCCAGCGTGCCAAGTCTGAGACGCTGACTGATGCTGATCGAAAGCTCGTCAAGTGGGATCATTTTTACATAGCCTACCTCATGGATGTCAAGAGCAATACAACATACCGTTACTTGCCAAAGGTTACCGAATATCATGTTGTATTCCAAGTTACACGGCTGTATTAAATATTTACTAATGACCTTGAAATATTCGTAAAAATGGCCCTATCTTGATTAAAAAAAAGACATGTCTATCTTTTGCCTTGAAAAACTATATAAACAGTGTTTAGACTCCTATAATTGACTTGATAATTTATAAATTTAATGTCTCCTTGAAAATGTTTCAGTAATATTTCTCAAATCTTTTTAAAATCTTTTCTAAGACCAATAATTTCACAGCTCCGTCGATTCGAATCATTGTACTTCAGAAATGATGCATCCCATGAAATTTTTCAAGAAAACTTTTCAACTCATCTGTTGACGTACGAATTCCACTTCAAAGTTTAAAAAGTACATTTTTTCCAGGTCCACTGATGACATTTATAGGACCCCTTGTAATGGAAAAAAGTGACATCCATTCAGCCCAATATATTGACTTTTCTGATCAAAGTTTGGATTCGTGTAATGCACGAAAATTGATTCCCGTTAAGGGCAAGCCTTTGACTCAAGTCGTTACGGACGAAACTCCGCACTTACAGTTCTGGGCAGATGCAGTAAAAAAACTGGAGAACATGCGCTTTGTATCCAAAGATAAACTGGAACCTCTTGCCGATCCGCCCTCTCTTGTACATTGGACGTACCACTTGAATGCCTTGCCCGAATTATGGAAGACTTTGAAAAGGAAGTGTTCCGAGTACATGACGACCGGATAGGTCAATGAAGACACAATAGAGAATTTTTTTGGAGGAATACGAAATTATGGAGGACGGTACACAACTCCTAGTTGTTATCAGACAGAGGGACTTATAAAGGCGCTTCTCGTTTGCAGCCTTTCAGCAAAGCACTACGTTCGAGCAAACCGCCTCGACGACAGTGGCAAAGCGTTAGGATCGTTGAAACTTTTCTCTAAAAGCGAAAATACTAATACAGAAGATTTTGGGGTTAAGTCTCACAATTTTGATAAAATGCCACATCCAGAGAAATCACAAACCGAAAAAAGGTCTTCTTCAGGAACTGCCATCCGGGTTCAATGTGCTGGAGACTTTGCGAAGCGTCTTTTTTCTAAATGCAAAGAGGCTCAAAGATGTAGTGATTGTGAAAAAATTTTTTTCAATAACGACACACGTCAAAACGAATTCGCTTCTTTGGCCAAAGAACATATGTTGGAGACAACACGCGTTGCTGCGCCGAATTTTTTTGAACGAGGGTATAGTTCTTGAAGAAACAGAAATCTCATACAATTTTTAACTTTCAGGAAAACAGAAGATCGAAGTGGAATTTCAGAATCACAGGCAAAAATCAAGAAAACAAAAGAGGCATCACTCGGACCATCCGTCAGATATGCAGTCATGACATTTTCTGCTACATGTTTTTAAGCCTGTAATACCACACTGTTTTGTTTAACCTGTAAGATTACATTTTCTGTCTTTAACCACTTGTCAATCTCATGTTTCCATAAATCAATATTTGAAAAATAAATTTTGTTTCCATTTATGTTTCAGTTTCTCGTCTTCATGGGATTCAAGTATTCAATTGTATTCAACGAGGGGGAAACAACTCCTGAAAATGCGGTCCAGCGGAGGGGGGTTACTTCGGATTACGTTGGATTACCCTGGATTACATCTATATACAGAATTAGTCTGGATGACCTGAGATTACTCCGGATCATAGGGTTACATAAAATTATGGTTTATTATTCCGCATAAACTGGACTTACTCGAATTATCTAAGAATTGTATTCTCGACCAAAAAAAAAATTAAACCGAGAAGATTAGTTTTTTATAAAGTAGAATAATTTTTTACCAAATAATTGAATTACTAATCAAAAATATAAATTTTCCACCTTAAAGATTAATTTTCTACAAAAAATACGAATTTAAAAACAATGCATGAATTTTTAACCAAGTAGTGGAATTTTCAACTAAAAAGATAACTTTTCATCCAAACAGTTGAATTTTCAACTGAAAAATATAAATTTTCTAACAAAATGAAGCACTTACATTTTTATTGCGAAAAAATTTTGTTTACCAAAATATGGAATATTCAGCAGAATAGTCAAATTTATAATCAAGGAGAATTTGCAACTAAAAAGAAGAATCTTCGACTGGACAAGTTAAATCTACACGTCAAAAATAAATGTTCAACCAAAAAACAACGAATTTTCAAGAAAATTTTCAAACTAAAAAGTGAATTTTTAACAAGTAGTTTGAATATTAACCAGGTATTTTATTTTTCAACCAACAAGATTAATTTTCAACCAAAGACGACAAACTTTAAACGAAATAAATGAATTTTCAACGGAAAAAGAAAAACTTACAATCAACAATGTATAAGTTAAATTTTCAGTTAAAAAAGTTAATTTTCAACCAATCAAACCAAATTTTCAACTAAACTGAAGAATCTGCAACTGAAATACTTCAATATTCAATTTAAAAAATTATTTTTTTTTCAGTCCAAAAAGACGAATTTCCAACGAGGAAGATTAATTTTCTACTGAAAAAGACGAATTTTCATCAAAATGCATGAATTTCGACCAAAAAAGATATAGATTATGAGTTAATTACTTGGATTACTCAAATTACTTCCACATATCTCGATTTTCAAGTGGATTACTCTTGAGTACAGCGAATTAATCCTAGCAATCTGGATTACAGTGGATCAATTATTAAATTATTATTAAAATTATTATTATTAAAAGCTATAAAGACTCTTGGTATATCTATCTATATTGAGACTCTCGGTTTCCTTTCTCATGTCTCCCCCCCCCCTCCCCCAGTAACAGAAGTTTTGGTGGGACTGACGTTACAACTAATAGACTCTCTGCCGTACGACGAATCACTACTTAACATGGACATCATTCTGACTCGCAAAACGAATTTCGCGCATACAGGTGGTAGTACAGTGTACAATCTAAACATGAATAATACAAACAATAAAGTAGCCTCGGAATGGACTGAAACTTTGATTGCCGAGAAGCATAGACACGGTAAACGTAAAGGTCGAGTTTCAGGCAATGAATGGAGACTGGGTGTTTGGAATGCTAGAGGAGTGAATGATCTTAAGATACGAGAACTACGAGAAACTATGCACATAAGGAAACTAGATATTCTTTGTATACCTGAGACGAAAAAAAGGGTTGCGAAAGTAGAAACATACAAAATGGGGTGTTGAAAGGCGGTTTTGAAATATGGTCAGGAGTAGATAGTGAATCACATGATAGTCAAGGGGTCGGTTTGATTATGAATGAAAAAGCTAGACAGCATCCCAAAGATCAAGGATATGTATCGCCCAGATTGCTGTGGGTTAGAATTAAGGTAGGAATCAGAAGATTATTCGTCATAGCGTGCTACGCCCCTGTTGATAGCAATTCGAGGGAAGTTAAAGACGCCTTCTGGAACACTTTAAATGATACAATAAATACTTGCGATCAAGGTAAAAGAATAATTTTGTCAGGAGATATGAAAGGATGGGTCGGCGTCCAACGTCAGGGTACAGATACAGAAAGGATATTTTGGGGATTCAAGACAGAATTAAAACGGGGAAAGATTAGTTAGCTTATGCTTAAAAAAGGGCCTATTTATTACAAATACTTGGTTTCGACATAAAATGATCCACACTTACACCTGGTGTAAAGGAAATAACCGCAGTATAATTGACTTCGCTATTGCAGATGAAAGACTAAGAGAACTAGTTACAGATACAAGAGTCATGAGGGGGTCCGAATGCAGTACTGACCATTACCTTCTAGTTTTCAAAATGAACTTAGGACAGGAATGAAGAAGAAAGAGAACCAAACAAACGAGACAAACGCGAATCAAGGTTGAAAATTTACAGAAACCGGAAGTGCGAATAGATTTTCAGAATAATATAAACGAACGCATAGATAAGGGAATTTGGAAGCCGCTTGAAAGAAATAAAGATATAGAGGGCGCGTGGACTTTATTACGGGATATTATTGTTAAAACTGCGATTGAAGTGTGTGGTATGGCAGTGGTAGGAAAAAAGTCTGACGATGCTTGGTGGAATGATGAAATTGAGGCAGCCCGACAAGAAGAGAAAGGAGCGTACGAAAGAACGTTGCACATCACAGGTCTGAGCGATGATGAGAGAAATAGACTTGAAAATGATTACAGACACAAAAAGAGGAAAGTTAAACGACTAGTCAAGGAAAGTAAGGATAAAATCAGAACAGAAGAAAAAAATAAAATAAAAAAACAACTTTGAAGGAACCGTGAAACTTTTATACATATAATAAAATGAAGGAAAGTGAAGGTACAGAATTTGGCAGCATGAGAAACAGCAAAGGTGAAATACTGTACGATATAGGCGGGATGGTAGACGCTTTAAGAGACTCTTTCAAACAATTATTAGTAGGCGAAAATATAGGACAACGAAACTGCAACATAGAACATAATGCATTAGAAAACACAGTTGAAAAAGTCTGTGTCACTGTGGTTAGAGATATAATTAAGAACTTAAAAAACGGTAAGGCTGCTGGTGTGGACAGTATCAGCGCAGAAATGCTTAAATACGGTGGCGAGTACATACCTCACAGGTTGTGCGAATTAATAAATTTATGTATCGAGATGGGAGAAGTCCCAGACGATTGGAGAAGAGCGATTATCGTACCAATATACAAAAGAAAGGGAGACAAGAGCAACTGCAGCAATTACAGAGGTATCAGCTTACTATGTACCGTAAGTAAAATATACTCAAAAATACTTATTTGTAGGGTAATGAAAATCACAGAAGAAAAGATATGGGAAGTCCAAAGTGGATTTATACCAGGAATATCATGTACAGATCAGATATTTAGCTTAAGACAGATCACAGAAAAAAGCTTGAGAGTAGGAAAGAAAGTTTTCTGTGCATTTTTTGACCTAGAAAAAGCATTTGACAAGGTAAATAGAAGTAAACTTTGGGAAGTCCTTAAAGAGTACTGAGTCAATGGATGGCTCCTACAAGCAATAAAAACAATATATACAGGTAGTAAAGCTAGTGTAAGGGTAAATGGGAAACTGAGTAAAAAAGTCAAGCAAAATTTTTTTCGTTGAAAATTAATCTTCTTGTTTCAAGTATAATCTTTTTTGTTTTAAATTAAAGAAAGAAGTTTCACTAAAAAAACAATGAAGAAAATATTTCTTCAATTTAAACATAATTTTTCACTGGTTGTATATGCAAAAAGTCTTTACAAAATAATTATATTCTCAACCAAAGTGATGAAATTTCATACAAAAAGACCAAATCTCAACTTAGAAAATGTATTTTCTACTAACAAAGTCGAATTTTCAAAAAAAAGGATGAATTACGAAACCATTAATTTATTCAACAGAAATGGAGAAGTTACATTTTCAGTTGGAAAAATTAATTTTCCACAAAAAAACACGAATTTCCTGGAGAAATGGAATAGTTTAATTTGTTACTAAGTAAATGTATGCTTAACTAAATAAATAAATCTAAAAAAATGAATCTTCAACCAACTAGTTGAATTTTTACCCAAAAATATAAATTTTTAACTTGAAAAATTACTTCTCAGCTCACAAAATTAATTTACGAAAAAACGAACAATTTTCAACCTAATAGTTTAATTTTTAACCAAGAAAATGTATGTTTACATAAAATAATAAATCTTAAAAAAATGAATATTTAAATAGTTGAAATTTTACCCAAAAATATGAGTTTTTAACTTCAAATAGTTTATTTTTCAACTCAAAATATGACATGAAAAATGAATTTTGAACCGAAAGGATTAATTTTCTAATAAAATGGTTGAATTTTCAACAGAAAAGTTTAATTTTGAACTATAAATGCAAATGTAATGTGGTTGAATTTCAACATAGAAGATGAACCAAGATTCTACCAAAAAAAGTTTTAAACTATACGTATAGTTGAATTGTTGACCAAGGACATTTTTTAACTTAAATGATTAATCTTCAATTTAGAAAAATAAATTTTCGATCAAATAGTTTAATTTTTAATCAAGAAGACTACCAAAAAAGTCGATTTATTTACAAAATAGTTCAATATTGTACCGAGAAGGTGAATTTTCAACTAAAATTATGAATTTCTAACCAAGGAAAATGAATGATCCAAAAAGTACTTGAAATTCGAATCTTGACGAAAATAGTTCAATTTTCAACAACAGAAATTAATTTTCTGACATACATATGACTGCAAACGGTATTAGCTTTGGTTTTTACACATGATGTCATCTTTAATTATTCCGAAGGTTCCATGGATGAGAAATATGTCAAATGTGGAAAACTTTGAGATCTGAAATCAACAATGTTTCTCGCTTTGCCTTATTTATTTTGGAGAGCAAAATAAAGCAGGTTATTGGGTTGATGTCGTAAAAATAAGTATATATAGCAGTCCTTCATCAAGTCACTCGTGAAACGCAATTCTGAAAATTAGTTTACTCATTCCTTTGTCTCTCATTGTGATTATTTAAAAAAATGAAGGAATCTGCTGCTATTTTACTCATCGCGTGTGTTAGCTTTGTTCATTGTCGTAGTAAGTATGATTTAATATTAAAATTATTATTTATCTTCATTAAAAGCATCCACCTTGAATTGTTCATTCCGAATGAAGATTCAAAACATAAAAATTCTCATCATTGCACAATAGAGAGAATTTCAGTAATATTGTTCAATTTTATACGCTATAAAATGAAATAAAACTGAACTAATTGATAACTTTCCAATTTAAATACGTTTTATTTTTAATGCTTCAAAATTCATCATTATTTGAAAATAAAACACGGGAAATCCTATCCAATTTTTGAACCACTGAGCATTCAAAGCCTCAAAAAATGGACAAATCTCGAAACACCAGTCAATTTAAATTATCGTTTGTTTCTAAGAACAATTCATTATCATTATCATTATCATTATAGTTGCAATATATTTTCAAATCAGATAAACTGAACAATTTCAAATTGAATGCTCATGTAAAGCATAAAAGTGAAAAGAAAAAGCATTTGACTATGTTATAATTAATGATAATAGCACTGGTCAACAGAATACGGTCAATACATTCATGAAAACGAAAGCTTTTTTTATATTAGGTACATCAGGTTCCTGAGATTTTTTGTGTCGAATATTTTTTTTAAATAACCTGCCCTCTATAAAATGTTTATAGAAAATATGTTGTTAAAAAAATAAGTACCCTGTGTCTTCAAGAGCTATTTCTGACTTTTCGAAGAGGATATATCACGTGGAAATTTACATATTAGCAAAGCTGACATTTCTCGAATTTTGTACTGTGACTTCAACTCGTGTGATAAGTCAGGAAAGTTACGGCAAATATACAAAATTCACAAAATGTAGTCTTTGAAATCTTTTCTTTATTTGAAGCTAAGAAAACTTGAAAAATCTAAACAGGTTCCCGAGAGATCATTAAAAATGTGCAGGCGTATTTGCCTCGAGTTTCAGTCTAAGCAGCGAGGCCGGCCGATAGCGGTGATTTTTATCACTGATGACTTTGAAACATGATAGATAACTCAGTCGAGAGTGAAGGTTGACAGTGAAGATAAAAACATTCACAAATCTCAAAAAATTCTCAGTTTAATGGCTTCTATTGGAGATGTTTCCGATTTTTCAACCCTTTTATGCCCACCTCACCAACATGCTTTGCCGCCCTATGAGAAGTTGGAAAGGGGTAGTTGGTTGAATGACGTTATTTCTGTGACCAATCCAGATAAACCTACTCACTCCACGAAATTTTGAAAAGGGGTAGATTTTCGATCAAAATTATTTTCGTGAGTAGTCAAGGGGGCACCATTTCGCCCCCTACGAGATGTTCGAAAGATGTAGGGGTTTGATCAACATTATTTCTGTGATTAGTCACTGTGGCAGCATTCCCTCCCTCACAAGGTATTGATAAGGGGTAGAAGTCTGACAATATTTTTACCGGTATCGACAGTGTACACTAGGGTTGTCCAAACAATTTGTTTTTGAATTTTTTTGAATAACGCCGGGCAATTTGTTCAAATCCACACACAAATAAATACATCTTTTTTACATTCTCATTCTAATGAGAAGGTATTGGTTTTATGTAAAATTTGACATAGTCGGTTTTCATCAAATCTCCACGTTTTGAGACCCCCTGAGCTAGAAAAAACGGTTTTCAGTCTGGCACACTTTTTTATGGCCGAAAAATAGAGAACGAGTTCGTTAACCAGCTATTTTGGATGAAAATTCAAAAAGTGAGCACATTTTGAAAATTTTTGAGACCACTTTTTTTGAAGATTTAAAAATTCTATGTATGGTTATTAGTAGTACGCAAAATGACGAACAAAATATTCTAATGACTTTTCGTGATAAAACAAAAATTACTGGAGTTATAGCATTTTCAAAACTCCAAAAAACAAACGAAAATGTACATTTTAAGCCGAAAAACGCACGATATGAAAAAAAGTCAAGAGGAGAAAAACGTTGCTTTTTGAACGCCCTATAATATTTTCATAACAACTTTTTGAATTTTTTGAAAAATAAAAAATTCAAATTTTAATCGCACAAAAAAATAATCAAAAATTCCATTTTGCTGTGAAACTATGCAAGATACGAGAAAAGATCATTCCACCAAAATTGTGCACCCAAAAAAGATCTACAAATTTCTCATCATTCACTTTTTGATATGACGCGTAGTTTTTGTTTTATTCGTAAAAAACAGCATTGAAAATAGAAAAATCAAATGCACAGAACCGAGCGTGGAACGCAAGGTTCAAATGATTTTCAAATCAAATATCGAGCGCGAAGCGCGAGTGTCTGGATGAGAATGTGTTCCTCAAGGTCGATAGAACCTTGAGTAAATGAAGTTCCTTTTCAGTCTAAAATAAAAACAAATTTAACAATCACTTAATATGTAGAGGTTTTGATAATTTTATAATATTTGCAAACAAACTTTTTCTTTTCATCGAAGTCGAACACGAAGTTGAAAAATCTAGAGCAACCGAGCGTAAAGCGCGATGTAGATACGCCCGAGCGCGTAGCGCGAGGTGAATATATAATCGAGCGCGAAGCGCGAGATAAATATATGATCGAGCGCGAAGCGTGCGATGAGAATGTGCCCGCGAAGCGGGCAGATTTTTTTAATTAATATTTAGAGGTGTTATATTAGTTCAAACTCAAGATTTCTCTTCACAATTAGCCATAGAATACGAATAAAATATTACTTTTCAAATACCAACTCCATAAGTTATAACTTATATACATAACTCATACAAATTGTTCCTCATTTGATAATTATATGTTTAAATAAATTGCTCAAATAATTTATTCAAACAAAAATAATTGTTCAAAAAATTTATTATTATTTTTAAGATTATTCTCTCAGAATAATGCTAGAAATTGCATTTTTTTTCTGAAAATTTCAACTTTTTGTCAACTTTTCACTTGGTGTGAGTTAATATTCAATTCAATTCAGCAAAAAGAATTGTTTAAACAAATTATTATTGCTTATAGCTATCTTCTTCTATATTGATACTAGATAGTTACGGTTTTTTATGAAATTTCTAACTTTTCGTCCACTTTTCAGTTAGAGCGAGGTAATAATTAATTCCAGTAATCAAACATAAGTGCTTAAACAATTTATTAATGTTTTCAATAATATTCTCGTGGAATATTGCTAAAAAGTTGTGATTTTCACGAAATACTCAACTTTTGTCAACCTTTCACTTAAATCAAGGTATATATTAATGAAATTTATCAGAACTAATTATTTAAAATTTTTGTCCAGTTTTTACTTAAAGTAATGCTAGAAAGTTGCCTCACTTAGTGAGGTAATAATTAGTGCAAGTAAACAATTGGGCAAAAACATGGTTATTTTAAGTGAAATTGTTTTCTTCGCGGGTGCTTAGGCTTGTTGGGGGGGGGGGAGAGATCACAGTTCGTGGTGGTGTGTGTGCCCAGAAGAAAAAGAGGGGTGGGGGTTGCTGCACGCACGCACGGGCAGGGTCTCTCACGGGAGAGAGAGAGAGGCTCAGGCAGGCCGTTGTGCCTGGCGAGTGGAGCGTTCGCGCGCGCGGACGGCGGGCCAATTGTCTAACTCGCTCATGCCCTGGGGGAAGTTGCGTGCGCTAGTGGACGGGGGTAGGTAGACCCTTTCTATGTCTGATTTGATGAGCCGCTTGACCCTTTTTTTTTTAGGTGGTAAAGCCCGTCATCGATGGTAACCTAAACCACAAGATTGCGACGACAAGAGTTCGCGGCCTGCAGGCGCGCACGGGGTGGCGAATTGAACGAAGAGAAAGTCTCCGGCGTCTGGTCGGCGGACAAGAAGAGGATGTCCGCGTCGGGCATTTCCTCAACTCCCTTTTCTGCCTGAGGGGGAGGCGTCTCGCGGGGTTCTCGCGGAGTGCCCGGTGGAGAAGGCAACCGCCCCAGACGAGCCGGTGAGCAGGAAGGTTCCTCTGCTGCACGGGGTGACCCAGGGGTAGCTGGGGCCCGGAAGCAGATGAAACTGCTCGGCGACGGTAATACATACAGAGGTCGGAGGGACTCGCAATGCCCACAGACGTAGGGGCGATTCGAAGCAATCGACTATTACTGGCGAGCTTCGCCGTGCGAGGTCCGCAGGCGGGAAGGTGTGTTGCGGCTCTTCGAAGAAACGACGGCTCCTTAGTGTCACTTGCCCTCCCAGTAGAGAGCCGAGGCCTCAGAATCGTAAGCCTGAGGGGCGGCGACACGGGCTGCTGCTTTCTCGGCAGCACGCTGAGCGGCGGCGGCCCGTTGAATGGACGCTGCTTCTTTCTGGGCGGAGCGTCGGGCTTCGATGACCTGTCGTTGTCGCGCCGCGTCTGGCGGCGGAGGCCCTCCTGGCCTGCTCTCATTCCGCGTGACAGGAGGCGGCGACCCTATGCTTTCGCTCCTCTCGAGCTTGTCGCCGACGCTCCTATGTCCCTCGTTGGCGGCGATCCTCCTGCCGCTGCTGGCTTCCGCGTTCGGACTGACCAAGCTCGCCATGTGGCGAACGCCGCGGGCGGCTCTCTTTAGCCGACGCTAGCGGGTGTGATTGTTGGAGCGTGTTTCACAGGAACTCCCTGTCATCAAGGGCTTTGTGGCTCTGCACGCACTCTCTAATTTTCTCAATACAGGCACAGGGTTTGAGCACGAAGCTCACGGACTCCCGAATACTTGAAAAGGAATACCAGCCGAGGTTGTGCCAACGGAAGGTATCCCTTAATTCACGTAGTGAATCAAGTATCCGGAAAAATCACCTGTCACTTACTTGAAGGGCGTCCTCGATGATGAAGGCGAACTCCTACTGGTAAATCCTAACGGCGATGAGGAAGATCTCGAACCTGTCACATGAACTCGTATACCAAGAAAGCGATGGAAATTGCACCGACGAAACTCCGCGAAGCACCGTGGAACCGAAAGGAATTGTCGAGGATGGAAGCGAAACTTTAAGATTAAAAGAAAGAAAGGCGTTGCATGTTTAGAAATACGTGGTAATTTATTCTTCAAGAGAGAGAGAGAGAGAGAGAGAGAGAGAGAGGAGGGCAGAGCAGGCGCAAATGTCCTCCGTTAGTATCGAATACAAACTGATATTTTCGAGTCGCTCCTGACTCTCGCTTGCCTCCGCACGGAGCTGCCTGTGGCAGAAGGAACGGCGTCAAGCCCGCCGATTGGCTGCGAGACCGACCACGGAATCGCAACCGAGCGGTGGGGATTGTCAGTCAGGCCCCGCTGCCTCAGCCTCCGCGCGGCGACGCTACACTAACTTAAAACTATTTGATTTTAACAAAGACTTATTTAGAAATCAAAAATATAAGGAATCACCTGCAATTGATGAAATTTCAACCAGATGCGTATTATAATCCCAGCTTCATTTTTCCGAAAGAATAATGAAGCTGGGCCGAGTAGAACGGTCGTTCGGTCTTAATTGCTCATTGTTAATTTGTTTATAATTTTTAAACATCAAATTAATTAAATTTTCTACTTTCTAAGATCAAATCCCGAACGACCATTATGCCCTGAGTGCTAAAAATCAAATATAGATTAAGAAAAGAAAGGTTGTAATTATATTAAACTAAAAAGCTCTATAACTTAATTAAATATAGCTATTTGATTGATGTACGTGTACACATGAGTGCATGTGTCCTAATTTGGCACAAAGAGATATTGTTTTCTTCATTTATTTAAATTTTATGGTCATGTGTGGCTTTTGAGATCCACTTTGAATTATTAATTTATCGTTTAAACGGATCTTACCGCCCCCTTAATTTTCCGGCAATTTTTATAGTCTCAACGAACATTTTGGAAAGCTAAATAACGTCCGAAAATGTTCGTTTAAAATTCGGTTGAGCTCCCCGGCTCTACGCCCCGTGCGTCTGAGAGAGAAAAAGAGAGTAGGAAAGAGAGAGAGAGAGAGAGGGGAATGAAGGTGGAAGGTAGGAAGGAGCGCGCGTTGATATGAGAGAGACAGACGCCGGCGTACGTGACTCGGCCTGCCGCAAAGTTTTTCGTAAACACGGCCTGGGCATGTGCTTGCAGGCTGTTGACGCACAACCGCGAAAATTTGCCAGCAATTACTGGCCCATTAAGGTACGAGATACAAAGCGATGTTTATTGAGGGTAAGGAAACTCGTCGTTTAGAATCCCGAAAATCGTCACCCTTCAAGAATTATTAGTGGTGACTCGATTAACTTCTAAACAACTGTTTATTATTGATTAAAATATGAATGTGATAATGGCTTTTATATCATTGTTTTTGTGATGAAAACAGACAAATTTTATTCTATTATGAGACACATTCTTATATTTAATTTAATATTTTTATAAATATTTTACATACAGAAATACGAACTTGGAAATAAAATCTGCTTACATCCAGTTTTTTGCAATGTAATAATAGCCATCTTCTAAATTATTTCGGATAGAAATAAGTGTATTATAAGTCATATCACAAGGATTGAGAAAAACGTAGGAATACTTAATACCACTAAAAATTTTAAAGCCTGTAAATGTTCGTTTAAGAAACAATCGTGCAACTTTGTTAAAGGAATTTGATATCTAGCAGAATACGGTAGCAAGTAAATAGAAATTTTCACCTGATCTAAATCTTGGTGATTTGAATCCTTTATGCGACCAGTTCTAAAAATAAACGATCGATTCTAAATTTAAAGAAAGGCATACCTTTTTTTGGAATCAATTTATTTGCACATTTAATCATTTTAAATAAACAAGCTCATGATAGATTAAATGCTTTCACGATGATTCATTATAATGAATTTTTAATTTTAAATTAAAGCTTTCTCGGGTTTCGATTGTGTGCGAAACTATGAATGTTGCCGCCGTTTCGTGAACATTACAGTTCACTACTTCAGGGCTGACCTGATTTTAAAGAAAGACTTGATTGGCCAATCAAGTTCGACCAGTCTCCACCATGGGGCGCTCTGGCCAATCACAGGCATCGTAGAGAATACATATATATAAGAACAGCATAACCTGAAACTTCAGTTTCACGTCAGCCCTGAAGAAGTGAACTGCAATGTTCACGAAACGTTGGCAACATTCATAGTTTCGCACACGATTGAAACCCGAAAAAGCTTTGATTTCAAATGTTTAATTTTCAATTTATATTTCCAATTTTTAAGTTTATTAAAACAAGCTCATGATAACCAATCCGGTTGCCGACTTTACGCATGCACAGTGAAAAAAGATCCGAGATTTCAGAATACTGAATCTTCATCCAGTGTCCACTACACTCATACCAATGTGAATTTGTCAATATGCGCCACTGAGCGCGCCTCTGCAAATTCTCGGAGGTAGTCACGGAGCATTTCCTTGACTCGTATTCAAGTTCTTTGTTTCTGAATCACGACCTTATTCAGTTCAAGTCTTTGCAAATATGAAGAATTTTTTATAGCGATTTCATGACTGTAGACATTTATACGAGACTTGATAAAAATGATGGCCCGTCCAAAATTCCAGCACTAATCTAGGAAATGTTCCAAGACTTATTTTTTCCGTGTGGTATGTAATGCAGCGACTATTAGCATTTTGCTGAATTCCATTGAATTGACTGTAGAATTAAAGGGTCTAATTTTTTCGCTATCAGGGGAGAAGCGGCTGATGCGGTGTGCATATCATAGGTCAATCTATAGAAAGAAAAACATAATCAATAATGCAATGGCAAACTATGCGATATGTAGATCAATACCTTAGCATTGCTTCATTCATATTTAACATTTAATCTGTATCAAATAAAATACTTAATTATTAACACTTCGAAAAGAGTCGACGTGCGTCCTAGTGATGAAACGCACGATTTGAGTAAAAGCAGATATATTTATTTATTTGCAGTAATAAAAAATAAATTGGAGTTTAAATTTTGGGAGTGATTAGCATCCGAAGCTATGAACACACAACATTCAACGTTTCGATATTTCGCTATTAAAATCGCCGTCCGCGCGGCGTATGGCATAGAAATAAGAGGTTTATTATCAGATGATAACTAAATTTACCAATTTGTGATACAATAAAACCATCGGAAAGTTTTAGAAGATCAATATGAATAAAGTTTTAATGCATTCAGTGCAAAATACTATAAGCTTCAATGATTTATTCCCAACTGCCGTAATTGATGATAAACACCCAAAACAAACTTTTTGCCTTGAACCTTGAACAATTGTCTTAGTTAACCTAATTTTTGCACTATTTCATGTTGTACGCATAAATGCATAATGCGTTGCATTCTCCGCTGCTGCGCATTAGATGATTTTTCCTTATCTCGAGAATCGGTTAAGTGAGCGAAAAAATAACGTGTCCATTGGACGCTAATTAACATTGAAAAACTAATTTAGAAAATGCTTCTTCCATCTCATGAATATATGTAATTCTTTGTTGACCAGTGATTGATTAAAATTGTTAGGTGCTCCGGTTACTATTGTACAAAAACCTAACAAATTTAAATTTTGTCCTTGCAAAATTAGATAGAGCAGTAGGCAGCATTGAGGTGACAACATCGGACAACTCTATTTTTGGTAACCGAATCATGAGAGATGAAGAACCTTGTTGGATGAGAGGTCATATATATCCTAATGGTTTTCCAAATGATTGGGTTTATATCAAAACATCTGAAAAAAGTTATACTGAAAAAAATGATGAATGGGAACAAACATATGTGCGTACCACTCATAGGCATGCAGAGCATCTGCCAACGAGAGTTACGATTCGTCTATACGATGAACAGTTTTCGACATTCACTAAATTTGTTACTTACCATTACAATCCATCTGAAAATCCTCCTATCGGGCGTCTTGGCAACGTTTACATCGCAGTGAAAGAAACTCAAACTATACTCACTGCAGAGTTAAAATATGAGGGCATGGATCAAGAAACGTCTCCAATAATAGTCGGCACGTCGAGGCTACTTCCCTGGGCGCTCCGGCGTCACACGAGCGGTAAATAAGACGGTGCCGTCAATGCCTCCACACTATTCGCAGACTTCAAGGAGGCACCAATACACTGTAGAAAACTCGAGCTGCGTTTGTTTAAAATTTGATTGCGTATCAGCAAATAAATGTGACCAGTGTAGTGTGATAGTGAAGCAGCGGTGCACACGAGTTCCGTCCCATGGTCAAAATTCTCAACGGTAGACACTCAACTTACGTCCAACGGTCAGCTGAAGCACTTCCATTCCTTTTCTGATCCTCTAACCCATCCTAGAGATGACACTCTGTTCCTTTATTAGCCTAAAATTCAATTCCAACGTTTTCTCACTTTTGTATGCAAAAACTTGATATTTTTTTGAAAGTATATTAGAATGCAACGAAACTCATCCGTTCAGGAAAGTGGAAAGGGATCGAGAGATCCAACACGGAATTGGAGTGTTTTGCTGACCGATGGACGGAACTCGTGTGACCGCGAAGTAGTTACCTTTTGGTTTTTATGAGTGCTTTTTGAAATATTATTTTTAATTAGTTCAAGTCAATACATAATTCTGTTGTAGAATTCGAATTAATTCTAGAAGAACTGTGGTGTCATTATAAATATGTAAGACTCTTCCGGAGGTTTTTTGATGACATGGTTTTTTCCTACCGGGTTGATCTAAAGCAATGCCATAACGAAGTTTGGCAATGTGGATGCGCAGGCAAATGCGGGAGTCTCTTCGCCTATTCTTTCAATAAAGTTAAAAGACTACATTCAGGTGAATAATTAATGTTGACCTGCCCACTGTGCATCCTAATTGTTGGTATTCGATCAAAGTTGTTTGGATTTCGAAGCATACATGAATAAATTACTCAAATAAAAACACAAATTTTGAGTATAAAATAAAAATAATACCAGGCGGAAATTGACGACTAGTCCAGTACAGATTACTAGGTTCCATGTACTGAGCGTCTATAGTGCGCTAGTGCTGGCTTGTAATACTCCGCAGTACTGACGTTCAGTACATCAGCAGTATTGCATACTAGTACTGCTTCTGCATTGGCAAACAGCTTGCAGCTGACTACTGATAAACCATTAAAAAATAAGCTTAGGCGTGATTTTATTTTGGTATCTTAGAAATTGTTCTCGTCACATTTAGTCCATGTTTTGAGGCTTTTTGAACCCGAAAAACAAGTTTTCGGTAATGCGTCTGTCTGCCTGTGTGCTCACGTGTGTGTGTCTGTAGATTTTTACTCTGTTGGCGCGATAACTTTTGCAAGAATGGACAGATTAGATTATCCCTTGTTATACTCTTTTAGGGTCCTAAACTGAAGGTCATGTTCGTTAGCCAGCCTTTTTAGATGATAATTCAAAAAGTTAGAGCAGTTTCAAAATTTCTGAGACCAGTTTTTTCAAGATTTAAAAATGTTACGTACGGTTATTTGTAGTAATAAAGAAAAACAATTTATCCTCTTGACTTTCTACGATAAAAAAAAATTATCAGAGTTATATCATTTACAAAATTAAAAAGAAAATGAAAATGAAAATTTTAAGCCAAACAACGCACGATATGAAAAAGTCCTGAATAATCGGAAATTCCAATTTTGATCGCACAAAAAATAATGAAAAATAAAAAATTCCATTTTGCGGTCAAACTATGCAAGCTACAAAAAAATGAGCCGAAGAAACTTGTGCATCCGAAACAGATCTACAAATGTGTTCTCAATCACTTTGGAATAAGATGCGTAGTTTTTGTTTTAATCGTAAAAATAACTTTAAACATAAAAAATTAAATTTTTCAAAAAACCACCTGAGAGACGAAAAAAAATGAAAAGACAAGAGTTGTTAAACAAAAAATTTGGCCGCTGCGCTGGGCGGGCACATTCTCATCGCGCGCAGCTCGCTTCGCTCGCAAGTTTAAGCGCACCTAGGGCACGCGTCTGTTGGAAAAAAAATATTTTCGTGCTATTTTCACATAGAATAAGACACCTAAAAATTAAGTAAATCTATTCCTGACAAACGTCCGGAAAAATTGTGTTCTTTAAAGGGTATTAAGAGAGTTATTTTGAGAAATGTTGCTTCTAGACCGTTGCAAATCTGCAATGTACAGAACGAAAGAGTTGAGGATTTGCTAAAGAGACTTACCTTACTGAAGTAACTTAGAAGGTCTGCTTTCTCACAGGTAGCTTTGTTCTTAGAAATTTTGGTTTGTACTTCCCCCACACTTGAGCGCAGGCCTTTTAAAATTGAAGATCAAAGCATCGACAACTGCCATTTGAATATTGTGAATTCTCTTTTATTAAAGCTCTTTCGGCTTTAACGAACAAATTCTCATCACGTATCTCGTGCTTCGCGCTCGATTTAGTCCAAAGTACCTTGTGTCGTTTTTCCAAAAATTAATTTGTTTATTTACAATGTTATTTTTTTACAATTTGTACGAAAAATACGCATCCTATCAAAACATAATTATTTAAACATTTCTAGATCTTTTTTGGGCGAACAACTTTTGTCTATCAATTTTTTTTCTCACCTTGTGTCGTTTTTCGCAATTCAAACAAAAATTAATGTATTTTTTTACGGTCAAAACGAAAACTACGCATCCTATCAAAAAGTAGTTAATGAGAAAGTAGATCTTCTTTGGGCGCACAATTTTCGTCTATTCATATTTCTGCGTACTTTGTGTCGTTTGTCTGAAAAAATTTATTTTTTATTTTTAATGTTCTTTTTTGTGAATAAAACAAAAACGCGTCCTATCAAAAAGAGATGAATGACGAATGTTTATCTTTTTCTGGGTCAAAAACTTTTGTGTATTAATTTTTTTCCGTACCTTGTGTCCCTTTTTCACAATTTTTTTTAATTTTGTTTTTTACGATTGAAGAAAAAATACGCGTTCCATAAAAAAATGATTATTAAAACATGTATAGATCTTTCTAGGGTGAGCAACTTTTGTCAATTAATTTTTTTTCGTACCTTGCGTTGTTTAAAAAAAAAATTTTTTTTTACATTTTTTACAATTAAAACATGACAATCATTCATTGATTTAAACATGACATTCAGTCATGGCATTCAAACTAAAGCCGAGATATAACGACCAAGTCATGACCGTATACGTGAACATTGAAGCCTGAGCGTTCGAATATACTCGGATTGGGGCATTTAGACACCTAGTCTGGCCTGAAGTTGTCCCTAATATGTCCGCAGGTCATGTTTCAAAGACGTCCTAAAAAGACCTGGAAAATACATGAGTATCTTTTTTACTGTCAAAAGTGGAAGGCCTAAATGGTGTGAAATTTCTAAAAAGCGATTGGAGACTTGATGTTTCAAGACATTTTTTAACTTCTACTTAGAAACTTTTGATTGCAGTAGTTTATTTAGAATTTTTTTACTTATATGAAGACATAAGGAAAAAAGTCTTAAAGACGTCTGAGATGATACTTAAATACTAAATATTACAAAATTGCGTGCATTATGCCAGATCTAAATTTATAAAAATATTAAACAGCCTGGAAACGTCAATTTTTCTGGAGCAGTTGTTTAATTTTCATATTCGGAAAATCTTCTGGAGATGCAAGAAGTGCATGATCAGAATTTCGTAATTCATCACTTTCAGGTATAAAAAATCAGATAACGCAGGAAATAATAATACGACAATAAGAACTTTAAAGTTTTCAAGGTTGGTTATAATTTATTAATCAGACAATATTTCAGTAAATTCTTAGACAGTGATACAAAATTAATTATTTGGGACTAAAGAAACCCATTCAAATCTTAAAAGATTATTATTATAACATTGGGCCAAATCCCTTTTGGGGGTAAGCATACAGTAATATAATAAAACGATAATGACAACTGACACGCTAGTGTATTCATCATAACTAACGGCATGATCCTTCTACATGCATCGGCAACATCTTCTCCTCCTAAATTTTTCACCTTCCGTCTCCGAAAGTAGATAGCTAGATAAACGTTTATTTTTCAGCCTGCTGACCTTGAAAAATTGACTTGCTTACACTTCCGTTTTTTACAGAATTTGCTTAGAAATAACCCTTGAAAACTAACATCCATCCATACCTTATCTCTAGGACCACAAGCTCTTATCGCCTGGCCTTCCTTGCTTCGCTTCGCCTCGCTCGCATGCCCTACTTTCTCGCATTGCCTCGCCTTGCCAAACTCTGCTCCCGCGGCTAATATGGAATACTTATCTGCTATTCACAATATTTACAAATTACTTGTATCTACTTCCTCTCCTATTTACAAGCTTTACTTCTCCATTCCTCTTCCTTCTTCCTTCTCTTCTTCTCCATCTTACCCAACACTTCCTTCACCTATGCGACTGCCCTTTCGTTCCCCCTTCTATGCATCAATACCTCTATGCTTATCCCACTCCTTATCACCACTACGCACTCCTCCAACCAGTGCTCCACTCTTGCATCCCCCTTCCCACACAGTTCACACATCCTCTTCTCCCTGGAGAGCCAGAGCCTATTAAAATACTCCATGCACCCACATCTCATCCTCGTTATAAGCTCCTGACTTCCTTTCTCTCCCTTCTCAAAAAAATATTGCGCTCCCATGCTTGGCATAATCCACACATAGTTTCCGTTAAACCTTGACTCTTTTATTCTCTCTTCCCCTGCTGTCTTCTCTCTCCATGCCATTTATCTTAACCAACTCATCTACCTTCCTTCCTTCCCCGTGCATCCTTCTCACTTCATCCATCTGCAGTCCATTCGTTCTAAAATACCTTTCCCTTTCAGCATCCATCCTCCCGCCACCTCTGCTGTTCTCCTTTTCCCACCAACACTCCCTGACCAGCTTACTTCCTTCCTCTTCCAAAAATTTCTCCTTATATTTATACGCCCGAATCCCCGCTAGAATCCCTAAACTCGTTCTCCCCGTCTCCCTTCTGATAATGTAATTAGGCGTTTTCCTTGCCAACCCCAGTGTCCACTTTACATACCTTTTCTGCATCCTATACACCTCTTCACTTTCCTTCCACCCCCACACCTCTACTCCATACAATAGCACACTTATCACTAGTGAGTCAAACAATTTCATTCTCCTTCCAAAATCATCTGCGAATAACTTCTTTCCCAACCCTCACACCTGTCTCATCGCCACATTTGCCCTCCTCACTCTCTCTTTTATGTGACCATCCACTCCCCCGTTCCTCCGAAACAAGAAGCTTAGGTACACAAACTCTTTCATCTCCTGCACCGCCTTTCCCTTCCACTTCCACTCCCCTGCCTTAACCCTTTCACCTCCTTTTCTGATCACCATAACCTTAGACTTTTCCGCATGCAGCTCTAACTTGTTCTTATCCAGGTATCTTCTCAAGCGCTTGTTCACCTCCTTACGTGACTCCTCGTTTCTTGTCAGCAACACTATGTCGTCTGCATACGCTAGTCACCAACTTCTAACCCCTCCTATCCTAAATCTTCCTAGCACCCCGGCCTCCAACTTACTTGCCATATCCTAAATTAAAATCGCAGAAAGCGTTGGGTCAAGCGGACATCCTTGCCTTAACCCCCTATCCATCCAAAATCCCTCCGAAATCCCCTCCCCTCCTCTTACCTTATTTTTTGTCTCTTCATATATCTCCCTTACCCTCTCGATCAGGCCTCTCTCCACTCCCCTATCCCCCATCGCCTCCCACAACCTCCCCCTATCCACCAAAGGAAACGCGCCTTTGAGATCCACAAAAAACGCGTACACTCTCGACCCCTTCTTCGCTAATTCTCTATCCACTACGTGCTGCGTAACCCAGATATTGTCGATAGTTCTCCCACCCGCCCTAAAGCCCCCCTGTGTCTCCGACAAAATTCCTTTCCCCTCGACATCCTTCCGCAGCATCTACGCCACCACCATCGCGTATAATTCATACCCCGTATTCATTAGCGCAATCCCTCTATAATTTTCCTGCCTATCCCTATCTCCTTTCTTATACAGTGGCACTATGAACCCTTCTCTCCACCCTCCTGGGAATCCCTCCACCCTCTTTACTTTCTTCCCTACCTCCTTCAGCCTCTCCCTAACGTCTTGTGTACTAAACAGCCATGCTTCGTTCTCTACCCCGTCCAGCCCTGCTGCTTTTGACCTTCTTAACTCCTTTATCTGTTCCTCTACCTCCTCGTCATTCAACTCCTTCATCTCTGCCTCCCCCGTCCTTCTACTCCCACCATCCCTATTCTTCAAATCTAAACCCTGCAATGATTCTTTAAAAAACTTCCTCCACTCCTCACTCCCTATCTTCTCGCTCATTCCCACTCTACGCAGCGTAAACCTATTTATTATCTTCCAGACGTCTCCCTCTGTCTTAACATTTCCTAACTCCTCTTCCAGATCTTTCTCCCTTTTCTGTTCTTTCTTCTTACACATCAATCTAAACCCCTTTCTCATTTCTGCGTACTCCTCCCTTTTCGCAGTACCCTCTTTCCACTTATTGTACTTCCTCTTCACCTTCTTTTCATCATTTTATATTCCCTATCCCACCACGGCTTCACCATTACTTTCTTCTCCTTTTTGAATACCTTCTTTTGCACTCACCCTTTCACTATCTCTTTTAAATCCTCTCATATCTCTACCACCGACTCCCCTTCAAAGTGTACCTTCCCTAACTGCTCCTCATACTTCTCTATCGCCTCCCTCGCCCAGCTCACCCTCTCCCCCGTCGACACTTCTTCCTCACCTTGCCTTCCGCCGCTCTCACCCCTTATCCACAACCCTTATGGCTGATGGTCTGATTCTAGCATCCCTTCTACTGCTAATCTCTCTTTCTCCTCCCACCTCGTCTCTGAAAACCTCGTCCCTAAACTTGAAACATTCAATTAAAATCATCTGCACTACTCAAAACTGCTCTGCAGATTACAGCACTCAAAATGTAGCTCTTCTCAATTCGAAATATTAAAATGAAGATATGATTTGAAATTGCGCAATTTTCTATTTAAAAGATTTGTGCACCGATATGTATCAAAAATCTCACAATGATATTTGTTGAAAACCTGATTCGCTTCTCATTACTTAAAGTTGTTTCATATCTTTCTCAAATTTTCAAAATTAGGTAGAAGGTACGCATTTGGATTTCCAAATGCCTTCATTATAATCATCAGGAATTCTGTGTTATGACTCGTAGCGCTTCGCGGATGCTACTCCGTGTGTCTCGTGTCTTCTTTTCTAATCAAATCCAGCATGCTCACTGTTTCCGGACTCGTCGCCCATGCTGGTGATCTGTCCACATCTCTTGCGGCTTCTTGTATCACGAGATCCAGTATGTCTCCTGCTTCTGGACTTGTCGCCCATGGCACTGATCTCTCCAGATCCATCGCGCCTGTTTATCTCACCAGTTCCAGTATTCCTCTTTCTTCTGGATCTATCTCGCTTGCCGACGGTTTCTCTCGATCCCTCGCGCCTCTCTGTCTCACCAATTCATGTATGCCTCCTGTTTCTGGACCCCTCTCACTTGCTGATGGTTTCTCTGGATGCCTCGCGGCTCTTGGTATCAGCAGATCCAGTATGTCTTCTGCTTCTGAACTCGTTGCCCTTGTTGCTGATCTCTCCAGATCCGTCACGCCTCTTTGTCTCACCAAATCCTGTATGCCTACTGCTTGTGGACTGCTCTTGCTTGCCGATGGTTTCTCTGGATCCCTCGCCTCTAAGCCTCGCCGGATCCAGTATTCTTACTGCTTCTGGACTCCTCTCACGTGCCGATGGATTCTCTGGATCCTTTGCGCTTCTTGGCTCGCCAAATCCAGTACGCTTCCTGTTTCTGGACTCTTAGCCTTGCTGGTGGCTCTCTGAATCTCTCGAGATTCTTTGGATTGCCAGATCCAGTCTGCTTTCTGCTTCTCGCCTCGTTCTTTTTATTTATTTCGGAAGACAAGGGAAGGAATTTAACGATGATAATATAACGTTTGATGAAAAAAAACCTAATTCAGGTAGGTTGTTAATCAAGCCACTATTTTATTAGTCCTGGAGTCAGAAATTGATGTTCTTCAGGAAACTATTTTTCGATTTTAGGGATGAAGAAGGGTCTCTGACCACAAAGGTTCTTATGCATGTTTGATAGCTGCACACAAATAAAAATAATTAAAATTAACATAAAATGAGAAAGGTTGTCATAAATTTCAATAAAAATGTTAGGATAGTGGTACTCTCCCTAGGGATCGCGGGACCTGGTAGTTGGTGAGAGGGCTTACGCGTCTTATCGGACTATAGATCTGGATAGGTGAACCAGAGAGGCTGCATCGCGAGGTGTAGCTACTCTGGGGAACTAACAGACTCCTTTCAATGAGACTTGAACTAAGGAGCGATCCTTTCAGGGGGTAATGGAAAAGCCTCCTGGAATATCGAGGGCGCGAGTTATCATGCTTCCAAGCTACGATGTGATCGCCGTGTCCAGGGCTGAATGGTACCAGGGTCAAAAAATTCTTGAACATCTCGGCCTGCCCCCCTCAGTAGGGGCGGACAGGCAGGGGTCTCAAAGGAAGTGCCTCAACGGGGACTTTGGGACACCAGGTCGAGTCCCATAGTATGCAGACCCGCCCCCTGCAAGCGGGGCTCTGCAGGGGGTGTCCGCCTCTTATAGTGCAGTCTACCATGAGCGGTGCTAACTTCTGGATCCCTTGCGGCTCTGGACCACCGACCCTATCTAGGGACCCTGAATTAGTCTTTCAATGGCTGAGACGGGAATCCCCATGATGCAGAATAATCTGCACCACAGCAAAGGCGCCTCGGCGGATCTAGCCAGGCGCTTGTCAGTGGTGCAGGCAGGAATAGCCCTAATCTAAGAACCCTGGTTACAAAGGAAAAGGATAAGTGGCTTGTCAGGATGTGGCTCCATATATATCAGGACACACGAGAAAAAGCGTCACGGGCATGCATAGCCGTCAAGGGCACAATATTGTTATGAGACTTTTTTTTATTTTCTTGAAAAATCGAAAATTCAAATTTTTATCGCACAAAAAAATAAAGAGAAATCAAAAATAAAATATATCAATAAATAAAATGGATATATTGAGATTCAAAATCTCTTCAATAAACCGTGAAGACGTTTAATTCAATGAAATTTTTTTTATATCTAGAAAATTATTTTGCCCTCTCTGGCATTATCTTTAATCAGCCTTAAATTCTTCAAAACTGGTCTTGGATTTTCATCGAATTTTGGTAATTTCCCTTATATTCCTCTAAATTCACTTGCATTTTATTCAATTCATCAAAGTATCCTGAATTTTCTTCAGCTATTATAAATTCACTCCCATTCTACTGAAATCACTGGAATTTGATCAATTTTTTCCAATTAATTTCAGTTCGTTTGAACTTTAGTTGAACTGTTTGAAACTTACTCGGAATTATTATGAATTTATCCTGAATTCATATGAATTTACCTGGAATTCTTATAAATTCGACCGAATCCTTTGGCTGGAAACGCATTTCAAAGTCATATTTGTATGGTTATTAGTTTATTTGGTTTTAATTTGATATAAATATAATTTAGCTAAGATCCTTCAGGAAATTCGAAAGATTAATAAAACAAATTTTGATTATTTTTCGCAAATATCTTTAAATCATTTTAAATGAATGAAAGTTAAATGAATCTCAAAAAAAAAAATTCCATTCTCTTGAAATCTTTCAAATTTCATAAAAAGCTTCTAATCTTTTGTTTGCAATTTTCAAAATTCTACATTTTGTTTTTAATTCTTTGACATCTTTAATTCAACTACTTAGTGATCTATTGCATTTTAGTTGAAAATTAATTTCTTTCCAAAAAAGTGTAAATATTTCAAAATCTTTCTTTGTAATTTCTAATTTTTTATTACTCTTCAATAGAAAAGATATAAAATAAAAAATTTCATAATTTTGCTGAACCAATAGGAATTTTTTTTTAATTGTCAGATGAAATAATATAATTTTCTGAATAAAAAAACGCAAGATAGAGAAAAGTGACAACAGATTTTTTTTACTTAATTATTACTAATTTCTACATACCAATAGCTTCAATTTGAGCCATCCGTAAAGAAAATCAGATACGGAGCTACTCGAATGAATTTAATCAAAATGTTAATGGTGATAAATCTTTATAATAAAGTAATCAAAAACTTACCAAATATGACCGCTAAATTTGCATAAATTACCGAAAATTTTCGGCAATTTAAAAAAAAATTGGGTAATTCCTGTGAAGGTGCCAGTAATAAGCAATAACTAAAAATAAATAAAATTGTTATTTAATCTCTTATATCTTGTCTTAAAAACACTATTAACTTATTTTCAGATAATTTCAGTGGAAAAGGGCTTTTTGTATTTAGAAATTATAAATCTAAGTTTTTGTAAGGAATCAATTTTTTCAAATAATTGAGACAAAGAATATAATTTCAGCAATAATTGAAGAAAAAAATTGTTTTTCTGAGGAAACGGCAGATTGAGATATTTGTTTATAAAAATTGTTATTTAATGCCTTAAATTCATTTCTAAAATCACTATGAAGTTCTTCTGAGATAATTGCAGTATAACTTTTTATTAAAGGCTACATATTTTCATTATTAAAGTTAATCAGATTAAATTTCCATATTCTCACCTAAGAAGTTGTCTACAATTTTTTTATTTTCGATTTAAAAAAAATTTGTTTTACATAGTATACAAGAAAAATAGTAACAAAAAACCCGTGTATAGTACAGCGGGCTTATGCATGACTATGGTTTAAAGGCAAACATGCCAATGTTTTAAAAAAAATTATTTAGGTTTTTTTTTTTTTTTTGAAACCTTATACTCGAATACAGTGACAGTTTTCAATAACAATAAGTTGTAATAAGATTGTAGAAAGATCAGAAGTCGTCACATGTGTTTTATCCTGTGGTTCACTTGTCATTCTCTTTATCCACTTCAATTCTCTTGCTTTTCACTGAAAATGAAACTATAGTAAATTTAAAAATTAGCATAATAAATTTGAGGGAAAAAAATAAGTTTTAATGTAATAAAATTTAATACATAATTTGTATTTCGAACAAAAACGATTTTAATCTTCAATAAAATGTATTAATATTATAGATCAATCGATTCGTCTCGAATCAACACATATTTTCTGTTCTTGCATCAACTTTGAATAAGGTTAATAAAAAAAGTTTTACTATAAAAAACCGATTTCAAAGATATATAAATTTCCATAACTTCCCTACTCTTTAATAAAATGTATTAATATTATAGGTCAATCGATTCGATTCAAGTCAACGCATCTTTTCTGTTTCTGCATCAACTTTGAATTATGTTAATAAAAACAGTTTTAATATAAAAAACCGATTTCAAAAATATGTAAATTTCCATAAGTTCCCTACTCTTTAATAAAATGTATTGATATTATAGGGCAATCGATTTATTTCGAACCAAGGAATCTTTTACATTCTTGCATCAACTTTGAATTATTCTAATGAAAAAAGTTTTACTATGAAAAACCGATTTTAAAAATATTATTGAGTGCTAAAAGAAAATGCAATGAATATTTTTGAAAATCCTTCAACCAGTTTCAAGATATTAGTGCTGAAAATAAGCCCTCCAAATTTCATCAATTTATCTGCAACCGTTTTCAAGTTTTCGCTTTCACAAAAAAGTGTGACATCCACACAAACATTCACCCACAAACAGGCATCCACACACACACATCCGGACGATTGCTTAGAACATTGTATTAGACATTTTTAAATTGAGGAAAATTTAATTACATGAATTTAAAATTTTTGGTAAATGTTACCATTACAAAGTTTCCTCTATGAGGAAACAAAATATTCGTTGGCTCTCGGTCCAAGAAACTTTACTTTAAATCAAAGCAATTTCTCTTGATTCAACAAAATTTAATTGGTTTAAGGAAATTCTTTCGTTCCAATAGAAATGTTTATTCAATTTGAAATGATTTTCTTAATTTTGTAGGATTTCCTAGTCTCAGGTAGAAACCCCTATAGTTTCGGTCAGGTGCCCACCGCACCTTTTTACCGGCAGTAATAGTAGGTGAATAAGAAGGGGCAGTAGAAGAGGAAATAGATGGGCAATTCAGGGGTGGGTGGAAAAGGGCAGTAATGTATGGATCGGGTAAGTAGAGGCGGGGAACTATACGAAGGATAGTAAGGACAAGGTATTAGGGAAGGAGAATTAGCGCTAGTAGAGATTGTGGTAGAAGGACAGTAGGAGAGAGGCGGGTAAGTGAGGAGTAGGAAGATGTGAGCTAGGAGGGGCTGCACCAGAAGGGAAGTAACGAGTGGGGCAGTGAGGGTGAAGTGAGGAGGAAATGAAGGGAAGTGAAAGGTTATGTAAAAGACTGCAGTGGTAGGGAAGTATGAGATGGGAGGGCAAGTGAGCGATGGATGGAGGGAAAGCTAACGGAGGAGCAGTGATTGATGGGAGGGGATGTAGAAGGAATGTAGGAGTGAAGAAGTAGGGCAAGAGTAGTAGCAGGGTTAGCATGGGAAGGACAGTAAGAAAGGGAAGGACAAAAGAGGGCTGGGTAGGGGAGAGGTAGTTTGAAATGTGATGGGGTGTTGGCGAATATACGAGGAAGCAGGGGAAAGTGTGCGAAGGAATTTGGGGTTGGGAAATAGGGAAGGCGTAGTAGGGGTATTAGGAAAGTCTCAGTAGAAGAGAATTTGAGAGGGGAGGAGAGTAGGCGGAATGTTAAATGTGAGTAAAAGGGAATCAAGGAAGGGGAATTATTGGTGAGGAACTTAGGTGGTTGGAGAGGAAAGTATGTGAAGGAATTTGGGGTTGGGAAATAGGGAAAGCGTAGTTAAATGTTAAATGTTAAATGTTGGTGGAAGGGAATTAAGGAAGGAGAATTATTAGTGAGAAACTTAGGTGTTTGAAGAAGCAAGTATGCGAAGGACTGTATATAAAGGAATGTAGGGTGGAGGGGTTAGGAATGTGTAACAGATGTATTTGGGAAGGGTCAGTGGGTAAGGGGTGGTAATGAATGGTAACGGGAGTAAAAGTGGAGAGAAGAATCATCAATTTCGTCAAAAATTCATCTATTTGGTTGAAAATGAAACTATTTCGTGAACATTGTTTGTTTGCTTTTGTTGAAAATTAGGTTTGTTAACTCCAAATGGAAATATTACATTTTCATTCGAAAATTAATCATTTTTTATTGAAAATTCATCATTCTAGTCGAAAATGATAATAATCTTCTGGGTTGAATATTCTTTTTTTTTGGCTTGAAAATCGGACTAGTTTATTGAAAATTCGTTATTTTTTTGACGAAAATTATCTTTTTTTGAATATGCAACTATTATGTAAAATATATATTTTTTTAGTTGAAGATTCATCTTTTTGGTGGAAAATCAAACTATTTAATCAAAAAAAAGCTTTTCCGTTTGTTTTTGTTGTCAATTCGACCTTTTTTGTTAAAAAATTAATTTTTCCAGTTGAAAACACATCATTGTACCATAACATTAATTTCCTTAATTGAAAATTCAACTATTTTGTTAAAATTTTTAATTGTTTTTTAAGAATTTTATTAACTTCATCAATTATTAATTGTTAAATTGCTAACAACAATGTCTGAACATAAATAATTAAAAACTGTGTGAGTAACTAATGACTCGTCGTACAAAATACCCAAAAAACCCTGGAAAAAAGTTTCATTGATTCAAACAAAATTCCTTTAAGTGATAGAAAAATTTCATGGGCTTTTAGTCCAAAAAAAGTTTCATTAAATTGAAGAAACTTCTTGCTTCTGTTGGTTTCTGTAACGTCTTGTAGATTTTTACAAAAAAGTCAAACGGAAATATTAATAAAAGGTTATATAAATTTTCAGAATGCAGAAATTTGTACTTTATTGTTTTCTTGTTTATAAGTTAAAAAAGTACAGTTGTAGAAATGTTGTGTTTTTTGTAAAAATTTTTTCCATCAGGGAAAGAAATGAATTTCCAACTAAAATAACGAATCTTTAACATAAAAAATCAATTTTTGATAAACTAGTTTAATTTTCAACCCCCTAATTGAATTTAAAAAAATTAACTTTCAATAAAAAATGAAATATTCACATTTTCGGTTAAAAAGATTAAACCGTGAATGTTCAACCAAGAAGGTTAATTTTGTACAAAAAAAATCAAATTTTTAACAAAACACATTTATTATGATTGACCAATTGGTTGAGCTTCCAACTAAAAAAGATCAATTTTTCAATCAAAAATGAAGTAGTTCAACTTTCAGTTAAAAAATAATCTTTAACCAAAAAGAGTTCAATTTTTAGCCATCCAGTTGTACTTTGAAAATCAAAAAGATGAACTTCCAACGACGAATGTAATAGTTGAAAGTTTAACTGAAAGAGATTTTAATTTCAAATACGAATTGTTGAAAATTTTAGACATTTTTTTTATTAAATTTTCATTTTTCAGGCCTGAAAATGGGTCTTTCAATCAGAATTCAAGATTCCAGAAATTTTTTTATGCAATTGTGCTTAAAACTAAAGACTTTTTCAATACATCTTTTTTGTTGAAAATGTTACTATTAGGGTAAAAATTAATTTTTTTAAAGTCAAAATGTATCTATTCGAATTTTGTTAATAAGCGTATCTTTTTTTCAAAATTCATCATTTTAGTTCAAAATTGATTTCTGTAGTTAAAAATTCAGGTTTTTTCTGTTGAAAACTGGACTTCTTCGGAAAAAAAATAATTCTTTTTGGTTGAAAATTCAACTATTAGAAAAATGCATATTTTCATAAAAAGAAATTAAATTTTCTGTTCTCCAATTCTTATCAATTATTATAAATAATTAGAATCATCATAATAATTATATAAACATATTAAATTCAATTCTGTTCTATTCTGTTCTATTATATTCTATTCAATTCAATTTCCAAGACGAAGGAAGAGTACTTTATTTTTATTTTTGGAAATCAAAATAGTTTATTAAAAATTCGATCTTTGTTGCTGAAAATTTATTTATTTGTGCTTAGTAAGTGCGGTACAGAGAATTTTTGAATCTTGAAAAAAATGGTCTCGACAATTTTCAAAATGCTCTACCTTTTTAAAAGTCGAATTTTCAACGAAATACATCAATTTTCAACCAAATAGTTGAATTTTCAACTAAAAAAAATCTTAAACCAAAAAAATGAATTTTGAATAAAGTTCACTTTTAAACCATGCAGTTGTATTTTAAAAACGAAAAAGATGAATTCTGAACAAAAAAAGTAAGGGTTCAAATTTCAACCGAAAAATATTTTAATTAATTAATTTAATTTACTTACTTATACTCATCGACAGAAAGTGCCACCGAAACTAATAATTATTGTAATTGAAAAATTTTTGAAAACATTGAAAAGTAAGACCTTTAGCAGAAAAAGCATTTTTACTTCTCTCTATTCTGAAGTCGAGATACTCATTTTAGGCCATGTATATACTCAAATTTTCGAGAGAGTGAAGCTTCCTTTATTTAATTTTTGTTTATCGTTACTAAAAAATACGTGTATGAAACATATTTTTTCTTGAAAAAATTTTCAAATTCTAGACCTGAAAATGGATCTGAATAACATATTTTTCAATTCAAATTTAAAATTCGTTTTTTTTTCGTTGTTGGAATTTAGAGTTTTCAACTGAAAATGTAGCTTTTTCACTCTTGGCTGAAAATGTGTCATTTTTAATTGAAAATTTAACTATTTGGGGAAAAATTCAGGTCTTTTGTTGAAAATTCGAATTTTTGATCAAATTCTTAGTTTTTTCAGGATTCATTATCTTAGTTGGAACGTCATTTCTTTGGTTAAAAAGTAACATATCTTGTCGAATATTGTTTTTTTTGGTAAAGATTAATTTTTTAATCTAATTCTTAATTTTTTGGTTGGAAATTAATATTTTTTGTTGAAAAATCGACTTTTTTGGTCGAAAATTTAATCTGCTTGGTCAAACATTCTTTTTTTTTAATCCAACTAGTTTATTAAAATTCGTTCTTTTTTATTAAAAATTATTTTTTTGAACTGAAAACCTAGTTACTCCATTTCCAGTTGAACATGTCTGTATGTCTGTATGTCCGTCTGTGAGCACGATAACTTTTAAAAGAATTAATCTTTCAAATTGGCTTTCGGTACACTCTGTTAGAGTCGGAAACTGAGGCTCAAGTTCGTTGGCTAGCTATTTTGGATAAAAATTCAAAAAGATAAAGCATTTTCAAAATTTTTGAGACCATTTTTTTCAAGATTTGAAAATTCTATGTATGGCTATTCGTAGTACTAGGAAATTCAAACAATTTATCTTCACGGCCATTTTTGATAAAATTAAAATTATCAGAGTTATAGCATTTTCAAAATTCAAAAAAAAAAAAAAAGAATGAAAATTTTAAGCCCAACAACGCACGATATGAAAAAAGTCAATCAAAGAAAAACTTTGTTTTTTTAATGTCCTACAAGATTATCATAGTAACTTTTTTAATTTTCTTAAAAAGTTCAAATTTTGATCGCACAAAAAATAATTGAAAATCAGAAATTTCCTTTTGCGGTCAAACTATGGAGGATGCGAAAAAAGATGATTCATTAAAAAACAAAATAAAAAATTAAATTTTCAGACAAACGACACAAGCTACGAAAAAAATAAATGGGCAACAGTTGTTTACCCAAAAAAGAGCTACAAATTTGTTATTAATCGTTTTTTGATGGAACGTGTAGTTTTTGTTTTAATCGTAAAAACATAACGTTAAAGCCCCGAGCTAAATCCCTTATTGTATTTACTTTTTACATTTTCTCTAAAATATATTTCTGTTTAAAAAGCTACCATGGTCGGCAAAATATAACTCTTAAGAAAAGAATAAGTGATTTTGCCGAGAAAAAGAACCTCATAAGTTAATGTATTTGAATTTGTGAGTTTGTTTGTAAAAATTTATAAAAACACTGATAATTATGTTGTTAAATGACAATCCATTGTTTTAGGATATTAGTCTTCAGATGAAAATAAATGACTGAAAAAAAGAACAATAATTCAATATTTCAATTTTATATTCATTAGATTAATGCAGATGTTTAAGCGATTTTGTTTGTCTGACTGATATAAATTTATAATAATATAATATATATAGGTAGTTTATGACATACTTCAGACTAAAGACAGGAGATTCGTTGTTAGATCCTTTATTCCATTTCCAGGTGCCAACGTTTCGAAAACAGATGTTTTCCTCATCAGGACAATAATAAAATTTTTTGTTCAATTTCGAAGTTCATCAACATCCTAAGTTTTTCTTATATGTTTCTATTCCTCATTCTTCTTCACTACGTAAATATGAAATAATGTAGGTTTTAATTGATATCCCAGATAGCAAACGTGCGGGGCACGTTACTCGCCCGGCATCCGGGGCACGCGGTGCGTGCTGGGTGCGAGGCATATGGGTCGCACTTTGTGAGGGGCACGTACGTGCGACGCATATGCGACGCACTTTGTGATAGGCACGGTGTGCGGCCCATGTCTGTTGCACTTTATGAGGGTCATTATATACATAATATATCAGTAATAAGTACATTTTTTGATAATAGTAGTATAGTGAACTATTATTATTGTAATAAAATTTTTAACAATATTAATAATTATTATAATTAAAGATTGAATTAATTGACCTTGTAAAAATTGTTTATTTATAAAAACCAAAACATTCCCGATTTTCTAAGAAGAATAAATTAGGAAATTAGTAAGAATTATTGAAGGCATGGTTGTATAGTTTCAACGTACAATATGCATTTGATTTATTTTAAAACTATAATTGCCAACTTTAATCGACTATATAAATAATTTCAATCAGCCTTTTGTCAATTTGTATTTGAAATTAAGTAAATAAAAACATGAAATTTTTGGTATAATTTATAAAAACTGCGCGCATTAGCTAGCTGAATAATATACGGCGCCGACCCCGTCGCGTCGGTCGAACGGTAATCGCCCGACGCGCCGTAACAGCTGTTTTCGACTTCCGTTGTCGGTTTCGCACGGATTTTACAAAATCTTGTAAAACTACTACGCTGAAAGTGATGTGTTTTATTTTCAAATTAGTAAGTTCACTACTTTGAAAGAAGTGATTTTGCGAGTTTTAATATAATTACAAAAATGTGCGGTAAAGTTTTTCTGTTATTATACAGGCAAAAAAAGGCTATTTACCGTTTTTGTTATGTTTCATACAATTTCTGAAAGTTTTAGCGAAAAATATTTATTATTGTGGACACAAACGTGCTAATCTCGCAAATGTGTCAGATCCTGAAGTTTGTGATATTAAATATTACAGTTATGTAAATGCGTGCCCGAAATAATAAATATCTTTCGCTGAAACTTTGAGGAACGCGAAGACGGATATAAATAGCCTATTTCTGTTTTGAATAATTAAAAAAAGTTAATTTCTGTTCAATCCTAAATGTGAGCACGCACCATACCCGTACTGGCACGCATGACGTGCGCCCTGCTGGAAGTAAAAAGATTGAAAAAGATAGAAATTTGGGGATAGGAAAAGATAGAACTATTCTATCTCTCTCAATGGGTCACTTTGCATCCCTAAAACGCTATCTTTTCTTATCCCTAATCTTAATAACTTTCTTGCTTTTCCTCTATCCTTCATCACGAAGGACTCTCATCTTTTCCGATCCATTAGTCTATCTATCTATTACGAATTCTCATCTTTTCCAATCTCTTTCTCTATCCTTCGTGACCGAGGCCTCTTATCTTTTCCTATCCCTTAGTCTATCTATCTATTACGAATTTTAATCTTTTTCAATAACTTTCTTTATCTTTCGTGACCGAAGACTCTTATCTTTTTCTATCCCTTAGTCTATCTATCTATCACGAATTTTAATCTTTTTCAATCTCTTTTTCTATCCTTCGTGACCAAAGACTCTTATCTTCATCTACCCCTTAGTCTATCTATCTATTACTAATTTCAATCTCTTTCTATATCCTTCGTGACCGAGGACTCTTATCTTTTTCTATCCCTCAAAATTTGGGAGTCCATCAAAGAGTTAAAAAATTCATGAAAAAAATTAATTTGACTTTGACCGCGTATCAGAAAGACAACGTGACGTCCATGCTTATATACCTACGTAATTAAAATTAATTTCTCTATCTCACAGTCGGTTACTTGTAACTCACTTGTTGGTTACTTTTACCCTCAGCCACCTAGCGTCCTCTGCTGGAATGAAAAAAGATATAGATTCTATATTTTGAATAACTTTGAATCTTTATGATAGAAATAGATAGAGAGAATGTATCCCATTCTATCTCTTCGTCAATATAAGTTCATGTCTATCTTTTTCAACACCGTCTTTACTATCTCATCCTATCCATTATTCATCCATATTAACATTTTTTTATCTCACTGTCAATCTAAATTCCCGTCTATCTTTTTCAATCTCTTTTTCTTTATTTCATCCTCTGCTACGTTTATCAACGTCAATCTCTTTCTATCTATTTTTCAATTTGAATTCACCTCTATCTTTTTCAATACCCTCTTCTCTATCTCATCCTATCCTTCATTTATCCACGTCATGATTTTTCTATCCCTAAATCAATCTACATTTCCATCTATCTTTTTCAATATCCTCTTCCCTATCTCATTTTACCACAAATCTGTCAACGTCAATCTTTTTCTATCTATTTTTCAATCTAAATTCACGTTCATCTTTTACAATACCCTCTTCTTTGTCTCACATTTTCCTTTGTTTACCCACCTCAATCTTTTTCTATCCATTTGTCAATCTAAATTCACGTCTATCTTTTTCAATATCCTTTTTCCTATCTTATTGTATCATACATATATCGACGTTTATCTTTTTCTATCTATTTTTCAATCTGAATTCACGTCTATCTTTTTCAATACCCTCTTCTCTATCTCATCCTATCCTTTATCTATCCACGCGAATATTTTTCTATCTCTGAATTAATCTAAGTTTACATCTATCTTTTTGTATTCCTCTTTCCTATCTCACTGTATCCTACATCTATTAACGTCTATCTTTCTCTATCTATTTTACGATATAAATTCACGTCTATCTTTTTCAATACCCTTTTCTCTATCTTTTCTCTAGATAGGGAAAAGGAGATTGAAAAAGATAGCGGTAGTTTAGATTAATTGAGAGATAGAAAAATATTTACGTTTATAGAAGCAGGATAAGAAGAGATAGGGAAAAGGAGATTGAAAAAAATAACAGGAGTTTAGATTGATAGAGAGATAGAAAAATATTGACGTTGATAGAAGTAGGATAGGATGAGATAGAGAAAAGGAGATTGGAAAAGAAAGACGTGAATTTATATAGACAAAAAGATAGAAAAAGATTGACGTTGATAGAATCAGGATAGGATGGGATAGAGAAAAGGAGATTGGAAAAGAAAGACGTGAATTTATATAGACAAAAAGATAGAAAACGATAGACGTCGATAGAAGCAGAGTATGATGAGATAGAGAAAAGGAGATTCGAAAGGAAAGACGTGAATTTATAAAGACAACAAGATAGAAAAAGATTGACGTGGATAGATCGAGGATAAGAAGAGATAGGTAAAAGGAGATTGAAAAAGATGAAGGGAGTTTAGATTAATTGAGAGATAGAAAAATATTTACGTTGATAGAAGCAGGAGAAGAAAAGATAGGGAAAAGGAGATTGAAAAAGATAACGGTAGTTTAGATTGATAGAGAAATATAAAAAGATTGACGTCGATAGAAGTAGGATAGGCTGAGATAGAGAAAAAGAGATTGGAAAAGAAAGACGTGAATTTATATAGACAAAAAGATAGAAAAAGATTGACGTTGATAGAAGCAGGGTAGGATGAGATAGGGAAAAGGAGATTGAAGAAGATAAAGGTAGTTTAGATTGATAGAGAGATAGAAAAAGTTTGACGTTGATAGAAGTAGGATAGGATGAGATAGAGAAAAGGAGATTGGAAAAGAAAGACGTGAATTTATATAGAAAAAAAGATAGAAAAAGATTGACGCGAATAGATCGAGGATAAGAAGAGATAGGGAAAAGGAGATTGAAAAATATAACAGGAGTCTAGATTGATAGAGAGATAGGAAAAGATTGACGTGGATAGATAAAGTATAGGATGAGATAGAAAAAAAAAAGATTGAAAAAGATAGACGCGAATTTAGATTGACAAAGAGATAGAACGGGATACATTTTCTCTATCTATTTCGATCATAAAGATTCAAAAAGATAGGATCTCTATATTTTTTCTTCCAGCAGGGCGACCCTCACGACGTGCGACACACCTGTCACGCATATGAGGACGCAGCTGTGTTATCCCCTGCGCGCACGTCGTGCGAGAAAATCCGCACGTGGTGCGACGCACGGGCGTCGCACCATGCGCGCACTTTGCTCTCTGGGATCATTTGAGTAAAAAGTTTTTTGAGGTTAAGAAATTGTAATTGAAATATTTAACTTCAAATTCTTCATTTTCTAGTTGAAATTTTGTTTACATGATATTAATGTCATTAAATTGTTTTTAATATTGTAAATTCAAGATTGCAAAACTAATAATTTCGTTAATTTAGTTGCAAATAAATCGGAGACATCACAACCATTATGCTCCATTTTCACGAAGAGAAATTGAGAAAGAAAGAAAGAAAGAGAAACCTTAACAAAGACAGAATTATCAATGACGTATCATCAATTTATATCATAAGGTACTATAGTTTCTAGATAAATCTAATTACTAATTTAAATAAAAAAGATAGAAAATTAAGCATTATTAACAAACCTTAAAAATTGTTTTGAAATTCAAAATATTACTATTTGTTGGAGTAATGTATATATGAATGGGTGTGCGTCGTGACTTGTGTCATTGGTGCGCATGAGCGCCGCTCTAGCGAGAAAGGCGATATGGGCGCTCGCGAGTTGGTTGCTCTCGACACTTCGTATCGTTTGAACGTTCTTACTCTTACACAATAAAGTTGCTTTCTTCGGCGTCATTAATCCTGTTGTATATTTATTGCTCTGCCTTCCCATTATCCCAAGAGGTTATTGGCCCAGCACGCTTCCACTGCGCAAAGTGATTGTGAGTAGCAATAAGGGCGCTTGGTTACGGGAAAAAAAAGTGATTTTGATTTTTCTCGTGGCGAAAAGGCGAGGAGAAGCGACGCGCAAGAGACTTCTTTGTGTCAGTGTGTGCCGGAAAGTAAAGGACCCGAGTGCTTGTGCACGTGCACCGTTCGTCGACCTGAAGAAAAATCTGTCTGGTCAGGATGGCTGGCAAAAAGGGCGAATGTGCAGGTCTTAACAAGGAAAAGGCAGTTCTAACACACAGTAAGTACTTTTAAAATTGATAAGTCGGGTCGCTGGAAAACATAAAAATAAAGCATGCTGTTCTTTTCCGGGAGTGCCGAAATAAATCGCGCGAAAGAAAACTTTGTAAGATAATTTACAAAAAAAAAAAAAAAAAAAAGCCGGTTGAATTGCGTTATGCAACAGGAGCTAACCTGTTGCTTTCTTAAGATATTCAAAATGGCGGAAACCCCGCGTACAAACCCACGCGGCCGAGCAAAAATGGCCAAGCCGGCCGAGTCGGGAAGAACTGCGCGCGCACACACTCGACAAGGAAGGAGTGCGCGCGCACAGACTAGCAAAGAAAGGCGCTGAGGTGCGTTCCGAAAGTGATCGACGCGTACCGCACGATATGGGCGTCGCTGTGTTCACGAAATGATGAGCGCGCGCAACCGAAAAGGTGAAATGACGAAATAAACTTGAACGGTCGTGTGTCATATAAGCAATGAAATGCTTTCACGAACATATGGAGATAATTTAATGAAAATTGAAATTACAATAAATGATAGCAAGTTGTGACGTGAAATTACGTAACCAAAGGCGTCTGTTTAGTTTAAGTTGATTTCGGATATTCAGTGAATTAATGGTGACCTTATGTATGTATGTGTATGTATGGGTATGTATGTATATGTATATGTATATGTATATATATATATATGTATGTATGCATGTATGCCCATATTATGTGTGTATGTGTGCGTGCATGTACGTATGCGTGTATGCGTATATGTGGCTGTGTATGTACGTGTGTACATACAGGAGGAAAACTAGTACACACGTCAATATACAATAATAAAATAAGTCACTAATTGAATTTGAATTATTCAGATCAAAAAATCCAATTGGCGAAGGAGATGCTTGCGGAGCATTACAAACTGGATGAAGGGCTTCCCTCGGAAGCGATTTACATCATGCCATCCCCCACTGCTACTGAAATGTGCTTGGCGTTCTCTAATTCTGAGGAAATTTGGGAGATTGGTAAGTGTCAACTTATACAAGTTGACATTGCAGGATGTCTATTAAACGACATATAGGAGACAGTACACTGGCATCAAGCTTGAGGGCTTGATGTTTTCTGGAGGCGTGCTTACTCTTCGGACTAGCACAAAGGCACAGTTATGAGGGTCTTTATCGCTATCAGTCACATCGTGTCCATGTGCTGATGCGATAATAGACTAAGGGCAATGCTGGATGCTTGACTCCTGTTCAGGCTTGCTGAAGGTATTGCTCGTTACAAGCGGAATGCTCGTGTCGGTAATTCGCTTAGTATCACTAAAACCTCTAACTCCACACTCAGTATCATTTAACATTTGATACTAATTACTCTCTATTTTCAGGGGTGGGAGTTTTGGAACCTGTTCTGCAAGGCTGGTTAGCAGGTCAGGTGGCGACGAAGCCAATCGTATTGAGAGAGAAGAAGAGGACTCCACCTTCCACGGTGCCTCCACTTTCTCCAAAGACTGCTGCATACAAAGCGCTTGCAAGCTCGGAGCAATGCATGGCGCAACTCAAAGAACTCAAAGACACACAAGAGAGAACAAACTCTCTTTTGGCGAAGTTGACAGTGAAGTTGACAATGATAGGAGGTATCCCAGGCGAAATCAATGGCGTGAACGAGGATGGAGTCGACGAAACTCCACCCGAGATCCCCGTGACTTTGGAGCAGTTGGCGAATAAAGATAACGGAGTCACAGGGTTGACCAAGCCAAAGGTGATGGAAGACATTAAATTAACTGGCAAAAAAAGGGTGAAATTTGTCAGCAAATGTGAAGCTTTGGCAGCTTCAATGTCCGAAGTGAGTCAAAATAGTCAACAGTCAGAGGAGTTGGAGGAAGATTGGGATGACGAGACCGGCTGCAAACAGTAGTCCACAAGAAAAAGCAAGAGTTCTGAAAAAGAGAAGGAAGATGGAGAACTGAGCGTTGATGGGAGCAACGACATTTCTGTCGTGCACAATGCTCGACCAATGGCTCGCGGTTTTGGTCCACATGCCGCATCAACACCCTATCAGGTAAAAAAGCGAAATAACCTTCCTGGGCTACCCGAGAACATTAACGTGAGTAGTATCGGTAATATATCAAATATAACTAAAATCATAGTTGCCAACGGCCATACCACGCTGAAAAACCCAGTTCTCGTCAGATCACTGAAGTTAAGCAGCGTTGGACGCGGTTAGTACTTGGATGGGTGACCATTCAAGAATACTGACATGAGTGCTGTTGGCACATCGTGGGTGTGGTGAGCCCACACTTGCAGTTATTTATAACTACAAGAAAAACCTAGAAACACTACCCGAATCGGGTAGTGTCACGCCTACCCTGAAAGGGAAATGGTTTAATGGTATATATATAGTTGATGAGGTTAGAAAACAAATGGGTAATGATAGTTCGGTTGATCAAAATCCTATAAATAAAAAATCTAGTAATTCAAGTAAAATCAATATTGAATTCTCAAATTCACATTCAAATTCACATTCAAATTCCAATCCAAATATATTTAGAAAATTCATGTTAACAAAGAAAATGAGTTATGAGACATACGAAGGTTACCTTTTCGCGGAATTAAAAACCAGAAAATTGTTTTACGTATTCGATGAGCAAAAATGCTCGAAAGTGAGTGAGGAAGTGTTTAAACATGATGAACATACTGTCAAGGACATCATGTTTAATCACATTAGCATTGGGGATTATGAAAATGACTTCATGCATATGAATGATAAAAACCCCAAGGAAATACTGGAATTTATCAAAGAGACAAAACTTGGCGAGAGAGGTCTAAATGAACATGAAGCTTTTAGAAAGCTAATAACCATAAGATTTGATTCCAAAATGGAGACCGCGAGAGATTTTTGCAATAGATTTGACAAAACTGTTAGACTGTATGAGAATCACTGTGAAACTGGTAAATATCCGGAAGACGATAAGCGCAAGCTTTTCTTCCACGCTGTTGAAAAAGCTATCCCTGGGGTGGTTGTGGCGGATTGTGTTAGCGAAAACGCAAAGGGAACTGAATGTGACTTCAATAAACTAAGAAAGCTTGTTTTACAGATGGGCCCGAAAAAAATTCCATCACCAGATGGACGAGCTTTGCAAGCTCAAGTCAGAGGAGATGGCGGAAAGAAAGACTGGTGCTACAGGTGTGGCAATAAAGAACACATTACTTGGCAATGTCGCTATGACACCAACGTGTGTTATAAATGCTTCAGTCCTGATCATATGAGACAAGGATGTCCACTGCTTCCAGAGGCGACGCGTAAACGTCCACATGAGGACTCTGGCGATTCGAACAACAAACGTCCACGTAGTGATCCACAAAGATGGTCCTCCAAGCCAAGTGCTCGAGCGCGAGGCTGTGGCAGATCTGGAGTTTTCCAAGGTAAAGCTAATTCTAAGGCGTCGAAAACGTATAGCAAAAAGTTCAAGGCGGTCAAGGCGAAAGCTCATCTCGCAGGTGAAGCTCATTCCGAAATATCAGACTCTGAATCTGAAAGTAACAATGAGGACAACGAAGTAGAAAAATTTATTTGATGATTCGGGCGCGACTCATCACTTGTCCAATGCATGACTATTATTTAGGAAAATCGATACCTCCGAAGGCGGAATAATAAATTGCGCAAATAAAGATTCAAAGGCGAATCTACAAATACAAGGCAAAGGTATCGTAGATTTAAAACTTAACAACGGGAAAACAATGGAATTAAACAACGTAATTTACTGTAAAGATCTGGCGAAAAAATTGTTATCACTACGTAAATTCGCGGACCAAGGCTTAAAAATATTCCTAGATAACAAATGCATTAACATCTACGATCCCAAAACAAAAGAAACAATAATTTCTGGGACATATAATAAACCGTTCTGGGAAATCGAACTATAATCAAATCAATCCTTATTGCATAAGGTTAATCATAACAGTAAAAGAATTTTGGTGAACTTGGCGACTAGGAGCGGTAAAATAACCGAAGCATCAAAAGATAAGTCGGTGAACGATAAAACTCTGAATGTAAAAGCAAACGCAAATAAATTATTAAACACAATAAATCACAGAAAAATAGATAAAGCCGGTCAATTAATATTGGAAAGAGTTAACGGTTCGATCAATTTACAAGCTGAGAGGCGAGAAAAGTTAAACACGGTTTTACTATGGCATGCCAGGTTGGGACACATGTCTGCACGCTATATGCAAAAATTTAAGACAATTTATCCAGAATTGAAAGACTTTGAAAGTTCTGATTTTGATGAGGGCATAAGGGAATGCGATGTTTGCTTTCGTGCGAAATTAAATAAATTGCCATTCACAAAAGTTAGACATAGGGAAAAAGATCCGCTTTTAAAACTCCATGCTGACGTGATGGGATATATAAGTCCGGTAACTTATCCCAGTCAATACCGATTTATCGTTTGCTTCGTAGACAGTTACTCTAGATATGGAGGCACGTACCGACTCAAACATAAAAGTGACGTTCCAAATTGTTTACGAGAATTCATTGTATCAGTTAGGAACCTGATTGGAAAAGACGTAAAAGTATGTTATATGGAATGTGATCAGGGAACTGAATTTACTAGTAAGAATACAGTAAAGGTTCTGAGGGAGTTCGGTGCTGTGCTACGGACAGTATGACCAGGCACGCCCGAACATAATGGCGTTGTCGAACGCTTTAATCAAACAATACAGAAATAGATGAGGTCGTTAATGCTTGATTCGGGGTTACCTTCGAACATGTGGGATATCGCGTTAGGAGTGGCTACTTATATTTATAATATAAGCCCACATAGGACTCTCGGTATGCAAGCTCCAATAAAATTGCTAGCTCCCAAACACAGATTTGACTTAAATCAATTGAAAAGGTTCGGGTGTTTAGCATACGCAAAAATCCAAAATGAAACTAAGTTTAAGGAAGTATCAATTAAAACTTATCTAGTAGGCTATTTGCCAACAGGCTATATCGTATATCATCCTGAAACAGGGAAACTAATAGAAAGTAGACATGTGAGATTCGTAGAAAGATTCGTGTACGGCGATATACACAAGGAGAGCATAGAGAAATTGATTTTTAGTCGTGAAAATCCTGACGTTCAAGTAGAAAGCGCAACTTCAAGCGCTGAGGCGACTGAACAAATAGAGGAACCAGTTCAACGAGCTGTAAGCTCAGAAACTGAGGGAGAACAAGGACAGGTGAAAATAGTGAATATTTTGATCTTCAGTACTATATATTGTTAGCCGACATTATAGGAGATCCTAAAAATTATAAAGAGGCGATAAATAGATCGGATGGCGTAGAATGGATGGACGCGGTGAAATCTTTAGTACGGGCTGTACTAGCGTTCGCTAATAAGTACGATTTGGATCTGTGTCAATTGGACGTAAACACAGCATTTCTTAATAGTGAAGTTCTTGAGGAAATATATATTGAAATTCCAGACGGGTTAAAATACACTGACGAAGAGAAAAGCTCACTGGTTTGTAAGTTGGAAAAATCTTTATATGGATTAAAGACTAGCCCTAAAAGATGGTACGACACATTCTATGAAGCTATGAAAGAACTCGGTTTCACTAAAAACGAAACTGTTCCGTGTTTTTTCACACTCAATATCGGAAAAATAATAATACTGGCGCTTTTGTATGTCGATGACATTATTATAACTGGGAACGATAGTGAGACTATTAAATCATATAAAAAGGAATTACTAAAAAGGTTCAGATTGAAAGACCTTGGCGAACCTAAAGAGTATCTAGGTATAACAAGTATTAGAGACAGGAAAGCGGGAACTATCAAACTTAATCAGAGTAAATTTATTGACAACATGATTAAACGGTTTGGATACGAAAAGGCGCATCCACAAAGATCACCTATGCTGACTAATCAAGTGCTTAACCGTGAGAGGCGATCTCGTGAAGGCGAAGCTAGAAACGACAAAGCTTTGTCTCCCACTTTATTCAGGGAAGCTGTAGGCTTGTTGAATTATCTTGCTAATGCTACAAGACCTGATGTATCTAACGCTGTTAATGTACTTAGTCGTCATCAACTTAATCCAACAGAATTAGAGTGGAAAATGTTGGATCGCGTTTTCAGATATTTAATCTCTAACAAAAATTTATCGTTGACTTATAGAGGCAAGGGCGAAGGCATTGACGCATATTCTGATGCTAGCCTGGCGGATTGTAAGGGCTCAATAACTACGTGTGGATACTTAGTAAGACTGTACGGTGATATAATTACGTGGAAGACACAAAAGCAACACTATGTGTCGTTATCCACATGTCAAGCAGAGTATATCGCTATGAGTGAGGCGTGTAAGGAAATGATTGCTTTGGGCTTCTCGTTGGAAAGATTTGCAAGCAGAAAGCTTTATCCAATGAAACTAATGTGCGATAACTTGGCGGCAATCAAATGCTCACAAATTGAAGGAGCGGTAGGCTTAAGACATCTGACTGAAATAAGATATCATTTCGTGAAGGAATGTGCTAAAAGAGATAGAGTAGCTATTGAATGGGTTTCATCCAAACAACAATTAACAGACATATTCAACAAACCATTATCTTTTAACACACATAAACACTTAACTGATAAAATCTTTAATGTTTAAATTTACAGACAAAGTCAAGCAACGTTATTTGAGAGACGACAATGATTACTCATTTGAAGATCAAAGTTACCAAGGCGAGGCGAATAACAAAAACTGTGAATATTCTAAGAATGGATACACTTTTAGTAGCGATGGTCTAAAGTGTACTGACGAATTTGGTAATAAGTATTACTGGGATGAAAACATGAATGACTGGGTCTACTGCGGTGGAATCTAGTGATTGTGAAAAATTTCGAGATCTCGAGTCGAGAATCTCGAAACTTTTTATTCAAGATTCTCGATCTCCATGAAGTTTTGAGTTCACCTGAACATGTTTCAAGAAAATCTCGAATTTTCTCGAAATCGTCTCGAACGCATCACTTTAAAAAACTATACAGATTAATCTATTGATAAATTTGAAGAAGGAATACAATTTTTAATGGAAGAAACAATATTTGAATTTAATAACAATTTTTACAGACAAATATTTGGAACACCTATGGGTTCTCCTATTTCTCCAGCATCAGCTGATTTAGTTATGCAAGACTTAGAATCAAATATCATAAAAAATTTAAATTTTTCTTTACACACATATTTTAGATACGTGGATGATACTTTTATTATACTAACGAAGGATAAATTACTTTACGTTATAAATCAATTTCATTCTTATCATACAAGACTTAAATGTACACATGAAATTGGAAGTAATAATTCTATTCCTTTTTAAATGTTAAAGTAATAAAAATCGATTCAAGTAATATTATCACAGATTGGTATCGTAGAAATACGTATTCTGGTAGATATTTAAATTTTCTTTCCAACCATCCAATACAACATAAAATTTCTATAATAAAAAATCTTATAGACACATCGCTGAAATTATCAGATGTATCATTTCACAGTTAAAAGATTGAATTTATTAAAAAAACTTTATATTAAAATGATTACCCTACAGAATTTGTTCAAACACATATTAATAATAAAATTAGAACAATTACAAATTCTTTATACAACCAAACTAATATAAATATTGTTAGAAATTTTAAACCAATAGTATCGATTTTTTATCATGAAAAGTTCTCTTTTCAAATTAAAAGAATTTTAAATGATTTTAATCTTACAACAAATTTTAGAATTGACTCTAAATTTGATAAATTCATAAAATTAGGAAAAGATTAATTAGATAATTCACAACTTACTAATGTAGTATATAAAATTCAATGCTTGAATTGTGAAAAATGTTGTGTGGGTCAAACTAGTAGATTACTTGCTACAAGAATTACAGAACATCATGATAATTTCAGACAAAATCCTAAAAACCATAAAGTCATAGCAAAACACCAGGTTGAAACTGGACATTTAATTGATTGGGATAATGTTATAGTTTTACAAAATGAACCTAATGAATTTAAAAGACTAATAGCAGAAATGTTTTTTATTAAGAAAAACAGCAATAAATGCTAGAATATAATTTCAGATCTTAATAATTATATTCCAATATATAATATAATTTTGGATTCTTTAAATGAATAAAAAAATAAAAAAAATTATGAAATTCAAAATTTCAAATTGCTGAATTTTTTAATAGAAAATTTTTACATTATTAGTATGTACATAGGGTGGTCCAAAAATGCATTGAAAGAAATTTTTTTTGAATTTCTATCGGGACACCCCCAAAATTTGTTCGAATCCACCCAAAAATAAATCCATTTTTTTTGTTTTGAAAAAAAATGATATTTAGGGGTGGCGCAAGCCCCATGAAGTTTAACATGTATTTCCCATAAGAAAAAAATACTTTTTTGTAAGTCTTATTCAGAATCCTCAATGTTATCTCAATCGAGTTGAAACTCAACATTTCTCTTCACAATTAGCCCTAGCATACGAATAAAATATCACGTTTCAAAAACCAATACCATAAGTCTGTTTTCTAAGGTCCCAAAGAAACCCCATATGTGAAAAAATGGGTTTTGCGAGTTTTTGGCGCTAATTATGATTTCTTCGCGGTTTTTCTAATGCGAATTGTTTCTTACAGATAAATTATTACTTTATACTGAAAATTAGATATTTTCATGAATTGTTTAAACAATTTATTATTGTTTTTAGCAATTTTCTCATAGAATGGAGTTAGAAGGACGCGGTTTTTTCACAAATTTTCCATTTGTTGTCCAATTTTCAATTAGAGGGAAGTGATAGTTCATCAATGTTAACAATAGTGATTGTTTAAACAATTCATAATGATAATGTTGCAGTTTTTTCTGAAATTTTCAACTGGTTGTTTATTTTTTATTAGGCATGACTTGATAATTAATTAGATTTAGCAAAAATAATTGTTTAAACGAATTATTATTGTTTATTGTTAATGGTATATATGACTATCTTCATCTATATCGATTGCGCCTGATAGTTGCGGTTTTACGGCAATTTTTACCTTTCTGTCCTTTTTTCACTTAGTGAGGCAATAATTAATTAAATTTAATAGAAAAGTTGTTTAAACAATTCAATATTATTTATAACTATCTTTTCTTAGATAAGTGCTAGAAAGTGGCGTTTTTTTCTAAAATCTTTCACTTTGCATCGCCTGCTTAATTACTAACAATTAATATATAAACATTAGAGTTTTGCAATTCCAAGTTTTTCTTTTATGCTCTGCAATAAAATTCTTGTTGTAATCCAAAAAAAAACTTTTACAAGTCATTTAAAAACCTAGTCCTTCCACCTATTCCTAAATATTCTATTCTTTGTTTTTGCCTCTTGCGTAAAATAGTTTTTTTTTCTTTAAATTAATTTTTTAAAGCATTTGGAAAAGAGCAAAAATAATTCACTCAAAACAACAATACCTTTCGAAAAATCATTTTTGTTGTGGTTGACTTATTACTTGTTCATAAATAAAAAGGCGATGCAAAGTGAAAGATTTTAGAAAAAACGCCACTTTCTAGCACTTATCTGAGAAAAGATAGTTATAAACAATATTAAATTGTTTAAACAACTTTTCTGTTAACTTTAATTAATTATTACCTCACTAAGTGAAAAAAGGACCGAAAGGTAAGAATTTCCAGTAACCGCAACTATCAGGCGCAATCGATATGGATGAAGATAGTCATAAACAATAATAATTTGTTTAAACAATTAGTTTTGCTAAATCTAATCAATTATCAAGTCACGCCTAATGAAAAATAAACAAACAGTTGAAAATTTCAGAAAAAACGGCAACATTCTACCGATTAAGCAAAGAGAATATTATGAAAAATAATAATAAATTGTTTAAACAATTATTTTGTTAACTTGAATTTATTATTACTTCACTCCAAATGAAAATTAAACAAAAAGCCAGAAATTTAAAAAAAAACCGCATATTTATAGCATTATTCAATTATAATATTATTAATAAGTATAATAAATTATTTAAACAATTATTTTGTTGAATTAAATTCATTATAACTTCACTCTGAATAAAAAGTGGACGAAAGAACAGAAATTTAAAAAAACGCATCTTTTCAGCATTATTCAAATATACTATTATTAATAATTATAATAAATTGTTTAAACAATCACTATTGTTAACATTGATGAACTATCACTTCACTCTAATTGAAAGTTGGACAACAAATGGGAAATTTGTGAAAAAACCGCGTCTTTCTAACTATATTCTATGAGAAAATTGCTAAAAACAATAATAAATTGTTTAAACAATTCATTAAAATACCTAATTTTCAGTATAAAGTCATATTTTTTTGTATTAGAAACAATTCGCATTAACAAAATCGCAAAAAAATCATAATTAGCGCCAAAAACTCGCAAAACCCATTTTTTCACTTATGGGGTTTCTTTGGGACCTATAAAACAGACTTATGGGGGTGATATTTGAAAAGTGATATTTTATTCGTATTCTATGGCTAATTGTGAGGAGAAATGTTGAGTTTCAACTCGATTGAGATAATATTGAGGATTCTGAATAAGATTTACAAAAACTTCTTTCTTTTCTAATGGGAAATACATGTTAAACTTCATGGGGATTGCGCCACCCCTAAATATCATTTAAAAAGAAAAAAAAAAGATTTATTTTTGGGTGGACTCGAACAAATTTGGGGGGTGTCCCCATAAAAATTCGAAAAAAAATTGTTTGGACCACCCTAATGTACATTTAATTAATCATCAATAGTAATATTTTAAATTTCAAAACAATTTTTAAGGTTTGTTTAATAATGCTTAATTTTCTATCACTTTTATTTAAATTAGTAATTAGATTTATCTAGAAACTATAGTACCTTATGATATAAATTGATAATACGTCATTGATAATTCTGTCTTTGTTAAGGTTTCTCTTTCTTTCTTTCTCAATTTCTCTTCGTAAAAATGGAGCATAATGGTTGTGATGTCTCCGATTTCTTTACAACTAAATTGACGAAATTATTAGTTTTTCAATGTTGAATTTACAATATTAAAAACAATTTAATGACATCAATATCATGTAAACAAAATTTCAACTAGAAAATGAAGAATTTGAAGGTAAATATTTAAATGACAATTTCTTAACCTCAAAAAACTTTTTACTCAATTTAAAATTTATTATTAATTAATATTATTATTAAAACCTACATTATTTCAAATTTATATAGTGAAGAAGGATGAGAAATAGAAACCTATAAGAAAAACTTAGGATGTTGATGAACTTCGAAATTTAACAAAAAAATTTATTATTGTCCTGATGAGGAAAACATCTGTTTTCGAAACGTTGGCAGCTGTAAATGGAATGAAGAATCTAACGACGAATCTCCTTTCTTTGGTCTGAAGTATGTCATAAACTACCTATATATATATATATATATAAAAAAAAAGTGAGAGTGATTGTAAATACATTCTTGGTAATTTCATAAACAAATTGAACCCATCGCATAGAAATGAGTCATCGGAAAGATACTCTTAGTTGAGTCCGTAAACAAACTGTGCCTATAATTCGAAAAATAGCCAAACTCCGAATATGTTTATAAAAATTGTTTGAATAATTAATGATTCTTGTAAATTTGTAGAGCATTATAAAACAAAGTCATCAGAAATATATTTCTAGTTAATTTTGTAAATAATTAAGCCTATTCATTAAAAAATAGCCAAACTCGGAATTTTTAAATCGAAATTCTTTAAATAATTAATAATTCTTGTAAATTTACAAAGCAACATAAAAAAGAGTCATCGGAAAGACATTCTTAGGTGACTGCGTGAACAAATTGTGCCTATTCCTTGAGAAACAGCCAAACTCTGAATATGTTTATGAAATTTGTTTAAATAATTAATAATAATCGTGAATGTGCAAAATGTCGTAGAAAAGAGTTAGTGGAAATACATTCTTTATTGCTTCCGGAAATAATTTGAGCCTATTCTTCAAAAATAGCCAAACTCTTAATTTGTTTATCAAAATTTTTTAAATGATAATTCATTCTTGGAAATTTGCAGAGCATTGCAGCAAAAAGTCACTGGAAAGATAATCTTATTTAATTCTGTAAAAAATGGAGAATATCCGTTAAAAAATAGCCAAACTATTATTTTTTTAATTGAAATTGTTCAAACAATTAAACATTCGTGTGAATCTACAGAGCAACATAGAAAACAGTCATCTGAAAGATATTCTTAGTCACTTCGTAAACAAATTATGCCTATTCCTTGAAGAAAACCCAAAACTCTGAATGTTTATGAAAAATGTTAGAATAAATAATAATTATTGTATATTTTCAAAGCATCATAGGAAACAGTTATTTGAAGAACATTCTTTATTGATCCCGTGAACAAATTGTGCCTATTTGTTGAAAAATATCCAAACTCTGAATATCTTTATGACATAAATTTTATATTCAAAATTTATGTTTTTATTTAAGTAATTTATTTGTGTATGTTTCGAAATCCAAACAAATTTTCATAACCTCAATTAGGGTGCACAGTGGGCAGGCCAAAATCACTTAGTCACCTGAATTAAGTCATTTGAGTTTATTGAAAGAATAGGCGAAGAGACTCCCGCATTTGCCTACGTATCCGCATTACCAAATTTTCTTATGGCATTGCTTCAAATCAACCCGGAAGGGAAAAACCATGTCATCAAAAAACCTCCGGGAGGAGTCTTACATATTTATAATTACAGTAAATTCATCTAATTTCATGGATAATTGTGAACAGTTCAATTCGTTGTTTTATATGAAAACAGTTACTTAAGCATACCACAGTTCTTCTAAAATTAATTGAAACTTTACAACAGAATTATGTATTGACTTGAACTAATTAAAAATAATATTTTAAAAAGCACTCGATAAAAAAAATGATTCGCGGTCACACGTGCCATTCTTTCCACTTTCCTGAACGGATGAGTTCCATTATATTCTAATATACTTTCAAAAAAGTATCAAGTTTTTGCATACAAAAGAGAGAAAAGGTTGGGAATAAATTTTAGGCTGATAAAGAAACAGAGTAGCATCTTGCATTTCGACCGCGAGACGGAACTCGTGTGCACCGCTGCTTCACGATCACGCTACATTGGTCACTTTTATTTGCTGATACGCAATCAAATTTTAAACAAACGCAGCTCGAGTTTTCTTCAGTGTTTTGTGCCTCCTTGAAGTCTGCGGATAGTGCGGAGGCATTGACGGCACCGTCTTATTTATCGTTGGTGTGACGCCGAAACTCCCAGGGAATTTGCATCGACGTGCCGGCAACTGATTCCTCTATTTCGTCATTGAATCCGTCAAATCTCAACTCTGCAGTCAGTACAATTTTAGTTCCCTGTACTGCGATGTAAACGTTGCCATGAGGCCCCATAGGAGGATTTTGAGATGGACGATTATAATTGTAATTAACAAAAATAGTGGATGTGAAAAACTTTAGGCTGTGTACACGTATCGTAGCTATCACTGGATGATGGTCCTTAGGCTTATGAGTGAGATGCACGCCTAGGTTCACCCATCCGTTACCTTTTTCCATATAATTTATGCCATGTATTGTTCTGATATAAACCCAATAGTCTGGAAAATCATTATCAGCCTCATGAGGTTGCATCCAATATGGTTCATCGTAGGCGATTTTAATTTTTTCACCGAAAAGAGAGCCATCCGACATTCTCAACTCAATGGAGCCTACTGGTCGAGCTAATTTTGTAAGGAAAAAATTTACATTTATTAAATTTTTGGACACCAGTAACTTGAGCACTTAACAATTTTAATCAATCACTGGTCAACAAAGAATGACACATATTCATGAGATGGAAACAGCATTTTCTAAATTAGTTTTTCGATGCATTTTTGAATTGGCATCCAATGAGCACTTTATTTTTTCGCTCACTTAACTGATTCTCAAGATAAGGGAAAAGCGGCTAATGCGCAACAGCGGGAAATGCAACGCGGTTACTTTTAGAAAACTCTGCTTATTATGAACGAGATAGTTTAGATTCAGTATATGCATTTATGACTACAACATCAAATAGTGCAAAAATTAGTTTGATTAAGATAATTGTTCAACGTTGAAGGCGGAAAGTTTGTTTTGGGTGTTTATCATTAATTACGACAGTTGGGACAAAATCATTAAAGCTTATAGTAGTTAAACCGGTAGGGTAAGTTGACGCACGTGGACTTTTTTGGAAGAGATACTAATTAAGTATTTAATTTGATACAGATGAATTTTTATATGAAGCAATGCTCAGGTATTGCTCTCCATATTTCATAGTTTGCCACTGTATTATTGATCATGTTTTACTTTCTATAGACTGACCTATGTTATGCACGCCGCATCATCCGCTTCTCTCATGATAGCGAAAAAATTAGAGGTGGGCACAAAAGGGTTATAAAGCCGGATTCATCTCTAATAGAAGCCATTCAACATTGAATTTCTTGAGCTTTTAAAATGTTTTCATTTTTACTGTCTACCTTCACCTTCGACTGAGTTATCTATCGTGTTTCAAAGTCATCAGTGATAAAAATCACCACTATCGGCCAGCTTCGCTGCTTGGAATGAAACTCGAGGCACATACGCTTGCACGTTTTTAATGATATTTTGGGAACCGGTTTCAATTCCTCAAGGTTTCTTAGAATGAAATAAAGAACAGATTTCAAAGAGTACATTTTGTGAATTTCATATTTTTGCCGTAACTTTCCTGACTTATAACACGAGATGAAGTAATAGTACAAAATTCGAGAAATTTGAGTTTTGTTAATAAAATCCACGTGATATATCCTCTTCGAAAAGTCAGAAATATCTCCTAAAGACACAGGGTACCTATTTTTTTAAACAAATATTTTCTATACACATTTTATAGCAGGCAGGTGATTTAAAAAAATATTCCACACAAAAAATCTCAGAAACCTGATGTACCTAATATATAAAAAAAAACTTTCTTTTTTTTTATATGCATTGACCGTATTCTGTTGACCAGTGCTATTTTATGCTTTACGCAAGCATTCAATTTGGAATTGTTCAGTTGATCTGATTTGGTGATATATTGCAACAAATTTTGAGAAATTGATATTCAAAAGTTATCGATTTGTGAAGCTTGGAATATTTTTAAATGTAAAATTTTCAACTTAGTATGCTGAGAAGTAAAAATTTTTGAGATTATAGGCTTCTACATTTTAATTGTTTAATTTATAATGAATTTTAGATAGAAACAAACGATAATTTCAATTGACTGGTGTTTGGAGATATTTCTATTTTTTTCAGTAGTTCAAGTTTTAAAGCTACTGCTATGAATTGGTTACAATTTCGACTATTTAAAATTTAAATAATGTTGAATTTTGAAGCATTTAAATAAAACGCATTTAACAATATTTCTGAAATTCTCTTTCTTGTGCAATGATGAGAATTTTTATGTTTGGAAACCTTATTCCGAATAAACAATTCAAATTGAATGCTTTCAATAAAGATAAATAATAATTATAATATTATATTGTACTTACTAAAACAATGAACGCAGCTAAGACACGTGAGGAGGAAAAAAGCAGCAGATTCCTTCATTTTTTTAGATAATCATAATGAAAGACAAAGGAATGGGTAAACTAATTTTCAGAATTGTGTTTGAAGAGTGACTTGATGAACGACTGTTATATATACTCATTTTTACGACATCTACCCAATAACCTGCTTTATTTGTTCTCCAAAATAAATAAGGCAAAACGAGAAAGATTGTTGATTTCAGATCTCAAAGTTTCCCATCTTTGATATATTTATTATCCACGGAACCTTCGGAATAATTAAAGAAGACATTATGTGTAAAAACAAAAGTTAGTACCATTTTCGGTAATATAAGAAAAATAATTCATTTTAGGTTTTCGTAATTTAATTTTTTCTCATTGTCGCTTCCGACCAATTTTTTGAAAATTGTTGGAAATTTGTTATTCATAATAGTTATAATAGTAATAAAGCTTAAAAAGTTTATATCAGTCGAAATTAGGCGTTATAATTCAGAAAATTTGAAACTGAGACGTTTCATAAAATTGTTAGCATTTTAAGTTTTGACATTTTAATTTTTTAATTTTTTTAATATCTAATTCCATCGTCCATCAGATTAAGATTATTTGACATAGAATGCTTCTAATTTAAAATTGGTCGTATTAAAAAATGTACAATTGTTGATCGATTCCATTTCGAATCATGCAGTGATTTCGATGTTCATGAAAATAGATTTATTTATTTCGGCTGTAAATATTAACTAAAAAAAGGTAATGAGGAAGTGAGACGTGAAAAACATAAAAATTCAATGAAAGAATCTTGCAAAATTCTCAACTACATTGAAACAACCAGAAGGCTATAATATTGTGAAACTGGTAAACAGTCTACATGCGTCACCTACACCAGATAATATATTTACAATTTATTGCTTCATAATGAAAAATTAGAATCACTTATAAGTTTTAATTTATTGTGTCATTTATTCATCTATGTATCTTTTTGGAAATTCGCAAATAAAACAAGTAACTCACAATAAATGTACAAAAATTTAATATGAATTCAACTCTACGTGCCAAAAAAAAACCTGATGAGTGAAAAACGAACCTACCCAACAACAATTTCAAAAATGTCAGTGAACTTTACTCATCAGGGAAAAGACGGGGATTTAAAAAAAATTTTTGTATTCCGTTTATAAAAGATTTGGGTTAAAAATGTTACAAGTTTAAGATTCTGGTCCTTGAATATTAATGATCGGGAAAAATGAAAAATTGGTCAGGGAAAAATAATTTTCTTAATCAAAGCTTCAAAATAAATAAACGTAAGGAGTTTAAAAAAAATCGGATTTAGGCCTATTCGGAACTACACGGATGACTTTTTTTCATGATATTTGGAAAATTCTCAAGAATTATTAGTTATTTGAACAATTTCGATTAAAACATTAAGAGATTATCCATTTTTTAACGAATGGGCTCAATTTGTTTACGGAATTATCAAGAATGTATTTCCGATAACTCTCTCTACGAGACTTTGCAAATATACAATAATTAATAATTATTCAAACAATGTTTATAAACATATTCAGAGTTTGACTGTTTTTCAAGGAATAGGCAAAATTTGTTTACGAAGTCAACTCAGAATATCTTTCCGATAAAAAAATCAGAGTTTGGCTATTTTTCAAGGAATAGGGACAATTATTTTCGTGGAGTGAACTAAGAATGTCGTTCCGAATACTATTTTCTATGCTGCTTCACAAATTCAAATTTTGGCTATTTTCAACGAATAAGCTAAATCATTTTAAAGAATTAACTAACAATATTTTTCTGTTTACATTTTTTTATGAGGATAAGAAAAGTCTTTCTCATGACATTACTTTGCAAATTTACAATAATTATTAATTATTTCAACAATTTTCATGAAGACATTCAGAGTTTGGATATTTTTCAAAGAATAGGCACAATTTGTTTACGGAATCAATGAAGAATGTTCTTCAAACAACTCTTTCCTATGATTCTTTGAAAATATACAATTATTATTATTTATTCTAACATTTTTCATAAACATATTCAGAGTTTTCGGTTTTCTTCAAGTAATAGGCATAATTTGTTTACGAAGTGACTAAGAATATCTTTCAGATGACTGTTTTCTATGTTGCTCTGTAGATTCAAACGAATGTTTAATTATTTGAACAATTTCAATTAAAAAAATAATAGTTTGGCGTTTTTTTAACGGATATTCTCCATTTTTTACAGAATTAAGTAAGATTATCCTTCCAGTGACTTTTTGCTATAATGCTCTGCAAATTTCCAAGAATGAATTATCATTTAAACAATTTTGATAAACAAATGAAGAGTTTGGCTATTTTTGAAGAATAGGCTCAAATTGTTTCCGGAAGCAATAAAGAATGTATTTCCAATAACTCTTTTCTACGACATTTTGCACATTTACGATTATTATTAATTATTTAAACAAATTTCATAAACATATTCAGTGTTTGACTGTTTTTCAAGGAAAATGCAAAATATGTTTACGGAGTCAACTAAGAATATCTTTTCGATGACTTTCTTCTATGTTGGTTTGGAAATTTACAAAAATTATTAATTATTTTTACAATTTTCATTTAAAAAATCAGAGTTTGGCTATTTTTCAAGGAATAGGCATAATTATTTTCGTGGATTAAACTAAGAATGTCGTTCCGAATACTATTTTCTATGTTGCTTTACAAATTCAAATTTTTGCTATTTCAACGAATAAGCTGAATTATTTCATAGAATTAACCAACAATATTTTTCTGTTTACATTTTTCTATGAGGATAAGAAAAGTATTTCTCATGACTCTTGTATATGTTGCTTGTGTACATTTAAAAGAATGATTAATTTTTCTTAAAATGCTTTTCTACGTTACTTTGCAAATTTACAATAATTATTAATTATTCTAACATTTTTCATAAGCATATTCAGAGTTTTGAGTTTTCTTCAAGGAATAGGCTCCATTTGTTTACGGAGTGACTAAGAATATCTTTCAGATGACTGTTTTCTATGTTGCTCTGTAGATTCACAAGAATTTTTAATTATTTAAACAATTTCAATTAAAAAATTAATAGTTTGGCTATTTTTTAACGAATAGTCTCCATTTTTTACAGAATTAAGTAAGATTATTTTTCCGGTGACTTTTTGCTATAATGCTCTGCAAATTTTCAAGAATGAATTATCATCTAAACAATTTTGATAAACAAATTAAGAAATTGACTATTTTTAAAGAATAGGCTCAATTTGATTACGAAATCAATAAACAATGTTTTTAAAATAACTCTTTTCTATGATAATTTGAAAATTGACAATAATTATTAATTTTTTAAATAATTTTCATAAACATATTCAGAGTTTGGCTATTTGTCCAGGAATGTGCACAATTTGTTTGCTATCCGCTGACTTTTTACTATCTTTTGTAAATTCACAAGATTTATTAATTATTTAAGCAAATTTCATAAACAAATTCGGAACTTTGCAATTTCTCTAAAAAATAGGCTAAAATTGTTTCCAGAAACAATAAAGAATGTATTTCCAATAACTTTTTTCAACGTTATTTTGAAAATTTACAATAATTATTAATTATTTAAACAAATGTCATAAACATATTCAGAGTTTGGCTGTTTCTTAAGGAATAGGCACAATTTGTTCACGGAGTCAACTAAGAATGTCTTTACGATGACTATTTTTCATGTTGCTTTGTAAATTTACAAGAATTATTAATTATTTAAACAATTTCGATTGAAAAATTCTGAGATTGGCTAATTTTCAATTAAAAGGCTCAATTATTTACAAAATTAACTAAAAATATATTTACGATGACTTTATTTTATAATGCTCTGCAAATTTGCAAGAATTATTGATTATTTAACCATACCACGCTGAAAAACCCAGTTCTCGTCAGATCACTGAAGTTAAGCAGCGTTGGACGCGGTTAGTACTTGGATGGGTGACCATTCAAGAATAATGAGTGCTGTGAGCCCACACTTGTAGTTATTTATAACTACAAGAATACTATCCACCTAGAAACACTACCCGAATCGGGTAGTGTCACGCCTACCCTGAAAGGGAAATGGCTTAATGGTATACATACATTGATTATTTAAACAATTTTCATAAACATATTCAGAGTTTGGCTGTTTCTCAAGTTATAGGCACAGTTTGTTCACGGAGTCAACTAAGAGTATCTTTCCAATGACTTTTTTCTATGTTACTTTGTACACATACAAGAATTATTAATTCTTTAAACAATTTCGATTAAAAAATTAAGAGTTTGTCTTTTTTCTAACGGATAGTCTCCATTTTTTACAGAATTAAGTACGATTATCTCTTCAGTGACTTTTTGCTATAATGCTCTGCAAATTTCCAAGAATGAATCATCATTTAAACAATTTTGGTAAACAAATTAAGAGTTTGGCTCTTTTTGAAAAATAGGCTTAAATTGTTCCCGGAAACAATGAAGAATGTATTTACAATAACTCTTTTATACGATTTTGCACATTTACGATTATTATTAATTATTTAAACAAATTTCATAAACATATTCAGAGTTTGGCTGTTTTTCAAGGAATAGGCACAATTTGTTCACGGAGTCAACTAAGAATGTCTTTTCGATGATTCTTTTTATGTTGCTTCGTAAATTCACAAGAATTAATAATTATTTAAACAGTTTCGATTAAAAAATTCCCAGTATGGCTATTTTTAAATGAATAGGCTCAATTATTTACAAAATTAACTAGAAATATATTTCCTATGACTTCATTTTATAATGCTCTGCAAATTTGCAAGAATTATTGATTATTTAAACAATTTTTATAAACATATTTAGAGTTTGGCTATTTTTCAAGTTATAGGCACAGTTTGTTTACGAAGACAACTGAGAGTATCTTTCCAATTACTCTTTTCTATGTTACTTTGTACACTTACAAGAATTATTAATTCTTTAAACAATTTCGATTAAAAAATTAAGAGTTTGGCCATTTTTCAACGGATGGGTTCAATTTTTTAATTATTTAAACAATTTTTATAAGAATATTCAGAGATTCGCTACATTTTCAAGGAATAGGCACAATTTTTTTACGGAGTCAAGTAAGAATGTGCTTCCGACGACCTTTTTTCATGTTGCTTTGTAAATTCACAAGAATGATTAATTATCTAAACAATTGCGATTAGTTCTTTGACTGATTTTTTTTTCATTAGCAATTAATTTTTTCAACTGAAAATTTAACTATTCTCTTTTATCTTTTTTGAAAGATATTTAATCTTTTTGTTTGACATTTCATATGTTTGGTTAAAAATTATTTTTTTTTTTATTGAAAATTAATTTTTTTAATTAGAAATGCAACCAAGTTTTCTGCCGAAATTTTTTTCATAGACATTTCATCTTTTTGGTAGAAAATTCATTTATTTGGTTGAAAATTTAACTACTTTATTCAAAAGTTTATTTTTATTTATTTTCATATTTATTTTACTCTATTAAAAATTAAAATATTTGATTGAAAATTTATGTATTTTGTTCAAAATTATTCTTTTTTGGTGGAAAATTAATCTATTTGGTTAAAATTTCATTTCCTTGATTGAAAATTAGTTTTTTTATTGAAAATTAATTTTTTATATAAAAATGTAACTAATCCATTTTTTATCAAAAATTCTTTTTATAGAAATTTAATTTTTTTGGTTGAAAATGTATCTACTTGGCTGAAAAGTTTACTATTTTAATACAAATTTATTTTATTTTGTGAAAACCATATTTCTCTCAATCGAAATTAAACTTTTCTATTTTTTGTTGAAACTTCATCTTTTTTAATTGAAAATTCATCTATTTTGTTCAAAATTTGTCTTTTTTTTTTTGGTAGAAAAATTATCTTCTGGGTTGGAAATTGAACTATTCGGTTAAATTTTTTTTTTTATGAAGATATATCATTTTAGTTGAAATTTTATTTCTTTTGTTTAAAGTTTATCAAATCTTGTTGGAAACTCGTTTTTTTTTTTTTTTTTTTTTTTTTTTTTTTTGTTGAAAATAAATGTTTTTCACTAAAAATGTAGGTATTCCATTTTTTCTAGACAATTGATCTTTTTCAGTTAAAAATTCACTAATTTTGTTGGAAAATCGTCTTTTTGGTCGAAAATTCAATTATTTTGTTGGAAAATGCATATTTTTATGTTGTAAACTCAACTTTTTAAAAAAAAATTCGTCTTCATGAATTTAAAACTCAACGTTTTGGATGAGGCCTTTTTTCTTTATTGATTGAAGAATCTTTCTTGGCTAAAAATGTAACTCTTTAGTTGAAAATTCGTAGTTTTTGGTTTAATTTAACAGTTTTTCAATGAAAATTAAAATATTTTTTTGTGTGGAAATATGAACTCTTAAACCTTTTGTGGAGAATTGATTTTTTTTTCATCAGAGGTTCAGTATTTTGGTCGAAAATTAAATTATTTTGTCAAAAATTCCATTTTTCTTGGAATTTAATTTAATTTGTAATTTTCAGGTTATTATGTAATCAAATGTACAAAACAATCAATAACTAAAAAATTAACCATTAAAAACTAAAAAATAACTGAAGAGTTTATAGAAAAATTGAAAAGTTTTGTAATTAATGAAGCAGAAAACACCCAAATTTTGACGATACCATTACAGAACCCAAAATAATAAAAAATATATATAATTATAGATATATAATAATTTGTTTAGAGCTATATATATATATATATATATATATATATATTCAAATTTTACAAAAAAATGTTAATAGTGATAAATGGATATGTTTGATAAAATTAGGTGATTGTGTAAGATTTTTAGCATTATTCAAACAATGAGAGGTTGATTGCGATACACATAGATAGACTATGTCATCTCCAGCAAGGTTTTTATTTCACACACCAAATCTTTTTTACCTTGCTTTATTCACGCCTCGTGTCTAGATTCGCCGAAAATATTTGTTTAATTTTTAACGAATTTTAATTAAGAGCAGATTGTTATATTCCGTAATTCATTCCTAATATATAATTCGTTATAATTATATTTAACATTATTCAGGAAATTGTAATTAAATTAAATTAAATTTTAATTTGTAAAATGAATATTTAAGAAGAACTTCACTACTTCCTGAATAAAGAAAATGTCTATAAAAACGTTGGAGATTTCAAAGAATCGATCATGGAAAGAACATTTCACTGTTAATTAAAATTCAATTAAAATTTTGACTTTTGTTTTACATGGAAGGAAAAACTTTGGATATGTTTGAAGGCTTTCAAATTGAAAATTACATTCATGAATACGCGGGGAGAACTGAAATTCCAATTTTTTATAAACTACATTTTTTAGGAATCAAGATATAAAAAATAGATTTGAAAATGCTTAAAAAGTAATTTCATTCCAGAAATAAATTTTCTCCTTCAAAAAAAAAAAAATATCTCTTTTCCCATGATTTAAAAAACTGTTTTTAAGAAAACTTTCAACGAGGAACAAAATTTCCTCGAAGTCTTCCAGATATTTTTCAAGAATTTAAATAATGTTTTGAAATCTTCTCGAATCTTTCACTATTCTCATGGAACAAATTTTTCAACAACAAAAAAATCATTTTATATTTTCCCTGTGAATCTGAAAAATATCAATTCTCTCAAATCCCTTCAAAATTCTTAAAAATCTTCTGCATTTTTTTCCAAACCTTTAAAAATCTATATTTTCTTTTCAACTTTTCGAAATATCAAAAAAATTTCAATAATTTATCAAATGTTTTCAAAACTTCAATAGATCTTTTTAAAATAATTCGAATTGTTCCAAAAGTTTTTTAAAAATCTTTCAAACCAAAAAAAATTGCCTTAAAATCTTCCAAAAATTTAAATTTTTGACAAAAAAAAATAATTTTCAACCAAACAGTTGAATTTTCCATGAAAAAATGAATTTTCAACAAAATAGTTACACTTTTAACAAGAAGTTTTATTTTCAAGTAAAGTGATGAATGGTGAAACAAAAAATAAATTGTTCACAAAGCAGTTCTAGTTTTAAACAAATAGTGGAATGTTTACTAAATAAAAATGGATTCTCAACGAAAAATGTAATAGTTGATATTTCAACTAAAAAATATTTTTATTTTATAATAAAAAGAGGTGAATTTATTCAAAATTTTATTTGAATTTCTTTTGAACTGATTCGAATTAATCCCAAAAATGTGTTCAAATCTTTCAACAGTGAAAAAATTGCCCTGAAAGCTTCCAGAGATTTTTTGAGAATTTTAAAAATGTTTGAAATCTTTGGAAATGTTTTTAATTATTCTGATGAGGTTAATTTTTCAGAAATAAAATAATTTGAAATTATTCTTAGAATCTCAAAAAAATTTCAATTATCTTGAGACTTTTAAAAATTCCTAAAAAGCTTCTACATTTTTTGTTCGAAATCTTCAAAAATCTACATTCTATTTTGAATTTTTTCAAATCTTTTTAAATTTTCCATCATTTTTGAAATTTTTCAAAAAATTTCATATATATCTTTTAAAATGATTCAAATTTTTCCAAAAGTTTTTTTGAACATATTTTCGTTCTTAACCAATTTTTTGGAAAAATTTCTCAATCTGTTTATTTCCCGTTTTTGGTTAAAAAATTATGGCAAGTTTTTTGAATGTACAAATTTTGCAAATGCCGAATAATAAAAATTAGAAATTCCAACAATACTTTCTAACATAATTAAGAAGTTTTTGAAAATATGCAAATCACATGTTTTTTTTTTTTTTGAATTTAGTTAAATGCAAATTTTTGTTGGAAAAATTTGAATGTATCAAACCTGAAATTTCTTCAGCTTGAACTAAATAAAGATATTACTATCTTTTTCATAGTTTTTAATCGTTTCGAAATTGCAAAAAAAATTCTTATCACCAAAAAATTGGTTTCCGAACAAAAAATTTTGATCCGCTTGACGTTATTTTTTAAGATGAAAATTAATTGAATTTCAAAGAAAATTTAGAAAAATGAATGATTCCATTTTTTTTGAGGGGATGACATAATTTTATCAAATTTTTACAATCCCGAATGTGGAAAGTACCGAAACAGAAGTTTGACAAAAAATAAGAATTCCTGAAAAAAAAATAATACTACCAGGAATGTTTATTCTTGTTATTTCAAAATATTAATTTTGAAATTCCTGAAAAAAGTAAATTACTGAAATCTCAAATCCTCGACATTCTAAATTCCGGAACAAATAAAACGAAATATTTAATACAATTTTTTGGTTATAATAATCTTTTCTTTTATATGGGGTTTATTTCTCAAGTTACTATGAAATATATTTTTTTTTTCGTGATTTGAGAATTTGTTTGTATTTGAAGCCTTCGAGAATTTTATTATTCGGAAATTTTCAATTTTTGGCAAGTTTATAATTTCGAGAATTTTCTATATCGAATATTGCATTTTTCGTTGATTAGCCTATTTCCAATAGCTTCACAATAAAGCACTCTTATTGTTTTTTTAAAATGCTGAAAATGTTGCGACATCTCTTTCTTTTATTAAATTTTTTTATTTGTCACGTTCACTAGTTGGAAAAACTTTTTTTGATCACTATGTACCTACAGCCCTAAAGTTACATTTTCAGGTCAAAAGATTTTTCAATTAAAAACAAATTTCAACACAATAGTTAAACCAAAAATAAAATAATCAAATTTTTAATTAAGAAATTCCTTTTCTACCAAACAGACAAATTTTCGACAAAATGCATCAATTAACAACCAAAAAGTTGAACTTTCAACCTAAAATGCAAAATTTAAGTTATGATGTTATTTTGTCGACTACGGTAATAATTAATTGTTTAATTATGAATATTCAAGAGTGTCGAATACTGGTCTACTATTTTTGAAGGAACGAGAAAAAAAATCTGACGCCGAGGCAGGTTTTTTCTCGTTTCTGTGAAAATAATATACCAATAATCGATGCTATTTAATATTTAACATAAAAAAATTAAAATGATAAATGTTGAACCAAAAATAGAATAGTTACATTTTCAGTTAAAAAGTTAATTTTCCACCAAAAAAAGTATTTTCAACAAAATAGTTGAATTTTCAATCTAAAAATTAATTTTTTACGAAGAAGATCAACTTTCTACCAATAAGACCAATTTTCTACCAATAAGATCAATTTTCTGATCAAAAATAAAATTGTAACATTTTAACTTGAAGAAATAAGTTATAAATAAAAAAAAGTATTTTTAACAAAAAAAGTACATTTTTAATTTAGATGACGCATCTAAAATAAAAAATTATTTTTTGTTAGATAGTGGAATTCCTTACCAAATAGATGAATATTAAAGCAAAAAAAATGGTCTTTTTCAACAAATAATTTAATTTTTAACAGAATAATTTAATTTTTAACCAAAACGAAATTACAAGACAATAAAGAAAAATATTTTTATCCAAAATTTTGGATTTTCAAACCAAAATGACGACTTTTCTGCAAAATGGTTGAATTTTCAACATAATATTATAATTTTCATTCCAAAAAGTCAAATTTTCAACAAAACAGTTGAATTTGCAACCAAAAAGGATGACTTTTCAACAAAATTGTCAAATATTCGAAAAGTAAATAGATCTCCAACCAAATAATCAGGCAGATAAATAATAATTTTGATAATAATTTCAAGACTACCGAATAATAGTTTAAAAAAATCAATTTTCAAAGATTTAAAACCGCGTAACTCAAGTGTAACCTTGAAATTGGACAGAAAATAGAAGAGACTGAAGCCTATTTTAGAGATCAGTTTTTCTTTTATACCAATTTATATTAATTTTGCTGAAGTAAAATTTCTAGAGCTAGAAACTTCAAATAATGCTGAAATTTCTTGTGCCTCATGTAATGATAGAGATAGGGGGGGGGGGGTTATCTCTTTAAAGATACTCTCAAGCGGTCGAAAATTCGAAAATTAAACTGATGACGTTTCCCTTGAGGCCTTGTTTCCAAAGATTCTTTCCATAACATGATTTTAGCCACGATAAAGCAATTTATCTGTTCAATTAAAGCGAGAATTCAAAAATTAAAGAAATTTTAATTGAAATTGACTTCAATGATTTAGGAGAATTTCAGGATATTTTTGAATGATTTTTGGGGCGTATTCTGAAAAACACATTTCAAGAAATATAAGGAAAAAGAAAAAAAAAAGTTTTTGGTTCCATGTCTAGAGGTGGCCGGGAATTGGCAGATGGAAAAATATGAACTCCTATCTAATACAACGCTACGGGAGGCTGGTGACCTTCGCAGCATAAATCACCAACCAATTGAGATTCTCGGTTTCCATTATCTGACCCCCCCCCCCCCCCCGTAACAGAAGTTTTGGTGGGACTGACGTTACAACTAATAGACTCTCTGCCGTATGACGAATCACTACTTAACTTGGACATGATTTCGACTTGCAAAACAAATTTCGCGCATAAAGGTGGTAGTTGGGTGTACAATATAAATAATGAATAATACAAACAATAAAATAGCCTCGGAATGGACTGAAACTTTGATTGACGAAATGCATACACACGGTAAACGTAAAGTTCGAGTTTCAGGCGATGAATGGAGACTAGGTGTTTGGAATGCTAGAGGAGTGAATGATCTTAAGGTAAGAGAACTATGAGAAACTATGCACGTAAGGAAACTAGATATTCTTTGTATACCTGAGACGAAGAAAAAGGCTTGCGAAAGTAGGAACATAGAAAATGAAGTGTTGAACGGCGGTTTTGAAATATGGTCAGGAGCAGATAGTGAATCACATGGTAGGCAAGGGGTCGGTTTGATTATGAATGAAAAAGCTAGACAGCATCTCAAAGATCAAGGATATGTATCGCCCAGATTGCTGTGGGTTAGAATGAAGGTAGGAATCAGAAGATTATTTATCATAGCGTGCTACACCCCAGTTCATAGTGATCCGAGAGAAGTCCAAGACGCCTTCTGGGACACTTTGAATGATACAATAAGTATTTGCGATCCTGATGAAAGAATCATTCTGCTAGGAGATATGAACGGATGGGTCGGCGTCCAACGTCAGGGTACAGATACAGAAAGGGTGTTAGGTAATTTTGGGGATTCAAGAAAAAATTATGACGGGGAACGATTAGTTGGATCATGCTTAGAAAAGGGCCTATACATTACAAACACTTGGTTCAGACATAAAATGATCGACATGTACACCGGGCGTAAAGAAAATAGCCACAGTATAATTGACTTCATGATTACGGATGAAAGACTAAGAGAACTAGTAAAAGATACAAGAGTTACGAGGGGCTCTGAATGCAATACTGACCATTACCTGCTAGTTTCCAAAAGAAGCTTAGGATGGGGATGGAGAAGAAAGAGAACCAAACAAACGAAACAAACGCGAATCAAGATTGAAAATTTACAGAAACCGAAAGTGCGAATAGATTTTCAGAATAAGATAAACGAACGCATAAATCAGTCAACTTGGGTGACACTAATAGAAAAAAAATAAAAGTATAGAGGCCGCATCAGCCTTGTTTGTGGATGTCATTGTCATGAGTGCGACTGAAGTGTGTGGTACGGCGGGTGTAGGAAGAAAATATAGTGATGTGTGGTGGAATGATGAAATTGAGGCAGCCCGACGAGAAAAGAAAGAAGCGTACGAGAGCACGTTGAACATCACAGGTCTTAGCGATGAGGAGAGAAATAGGCTCAAACATGATTACAGACACAAAAATAGGAAAGTTAAACGACTAGTTAAGGCGAGTAATGATAAAATCAGAACATATTTATCTAATAATTATCTTAAATTAAAGAATAACATTTTAGAAATAAAATTAACTAGCATATATCAAAAAATGTAATCTCAAAACTACACTGGCTCCCAGTAAAACCGCGGTAAATCACACATATGGGCACGTATCATGACCGTGAGTTGTTCAGCCACAGGGCACGATGAAATCATAACGACGGACGGGCAAATCCCTCACGTGTCTTGAGAACACGAAGCGACCCAAGAATGACAACCTTCTGCATCAATCTCGCAAGAGCCTTGGTATATTTTTGGCACGCTGGCACGGCTTCAAGGTTACGAACCAGTGATGGTTTCGCACTTCCGAGAGCACCGATCACAAGAACAATTACTTTTTCCGAATATTTTGGATACACTCGTTGAAGCTCCCTTTTAAGGTCTTGATACCTCTCCTTCTTTTTCTTCTCCTTGGCAGTGATGTTGTAGTCGGTCGGAGCCGAGAATTTGATCACGAATATAGTTCGTTTCGCGAAGTCATGGAGAACGATATCAGGCCTCGAGTGTGCAATAGAGACTTCTGTCTGAAAATCCTGGTTCCAGAAAATTTGCCACTTCTCGTTTTGGACATTTGACTCTATCTCCTGGTCGCACGATATCCCAGAGTCACCGTTTAATACACGCCTCCGCTTGGGGGTTCCTCCAAAGGAACCAAAATCAAAACCGAATGACAGCAGGGCGTGGTAAGACCGACGATGGATCAAAAGACCAAAAGACGCTTGCATCAACTGAACAAGAAGATTGTATGGGCAAGACAGAATGCGTCCCGTGTTCAGTGTGCGATTGGCTACATAACATCTGGTAGACCTTTCACGCAAACGGTTGGAAATTTCGCCCAAGAACTGATGATCTACCATCACATCATTTCTGTTGAAAATCCACCCAAGCCTAACGACGTAACGTAAAGACTTTTGGAGAGAGGTATACAAGAACCCGAAAACACTGGAGTTGAAAGAAGATACTAATATCATCCGTTTCAAGGAGTTTCGTGACAATCTCGTAACATCTGAGGAGGAATGTCCATCAATCAGTGCCGAAGAGGCGAAAAAAGCACTCAGGGGCACGAAAAACTTTTCCGCTGCAGCACCAGATGCTATCAAGAACTTCTGACGGAAGAAGTTTATTTCTACACACCAATACCTTGCCAGCATAATAACCTCATATTCAAAGTCGGAGACGCCCACTTTGCAGTGAATGGTGTTAGGACGCACCTAATTTAGGTGTCCTACCGAAAAAAGGCGACTCGCCCAACCCAGACAATTACAGTCCAATAACTTGTTTGAACACGCTGAACAAGATCCTTACAGCTGTCCTAAAGGATAGGATTGTTCGAAGAATTGAGCCCGTGTGGACAGAGATGTTCGAACAACGTGGCTTGAAAAATGATGTAGAAGGCTGCCGACAGAACCTGCTAATTGACAGGTGCGTCTGCACAGACGCAGAAGCCCATCAGCGCATTCTGTCAATGGCCTGTATTGATTACCGGAAAGCTTCCGATTCAAACTCTCATTGACTTATCATACGTCTGTATGGACATTGAATTGGACATTATTATTATTCGTTCTGGGTTGAGATCGTAACAGCCCCTGGCACTTGGGTAATTCCGTTGTGTCCGATATCTCTGACTCACTGATGCAGTAATTGCGTGTGAGTATTAGACGTTTTCCCGCAACCGCAGGGCAGTGACAAAGGATGTGAGTAGCTGTCTCATTATCCTTTCTGCACAGACGACAGAGGAGACTTTCTGCAAGCCCTATCTTATGTCTGTGATATCCTAGGTTACCATGTCCTATAAAGATTTCTATTAGGACTTTGATTTCGTTCCTCCCGAGCTTGAGTATTTCCCTTGCTCGGTTAGAGTTAAGCTTTGAGCCCAAGAGTTAAATTTCTTCCGGCTGCTAGCTTGGCTAGCCTATCCGATATCTCATGGCCCTTGATACCGCTGTGTCCAGGGATCCATAGCAGAGTGACTATATAGCAGCCCTGCTGTCTGAGCAGATACGGATGTTCCTTTTATTCTCATACTCTTTTGCCTTGTGGGCGCACTGGAGTATGGCCATTATCTCAGATTGTAGAACTGTGGCGTTGGACCTCATCTCGATCGTGAAGCCCATTGCATTCCTTCTACGATATACGCCGGCTCCTGCATTCTCCTCGTTTCTGAAGCCATATGTAAACCAGTTGTCTCCATCACTGGGCAGGTGTGCATCGCCGTTAACTTATTCCTCCTTCGTGAAAAGGCTAATTCGATACTTATTGTCGAAGAGGTAGCGAGTGACCATTTTGTCCATGGGCATGTTCAGGGTCGGCCTCCTCGCGATGTCGACTGGGATTTTCATTGCTGTCGAGATCCTTTTGTCATTCACCAATTTAAGCCTCCAGGCCGCCTTCGCAGCCACAGCCTTGTTGGTAAGATGGAGGAGCTCTAAAGATATTAGTGCCCCCAGTGCCATCGTGGGTGTCGACTTCGAGGCTACAGTGACGCCTCTCAGCATCAGTGCCCTGATCTTTTCCAGTCAAGACTTCACAGCGAACAGCTTGACCCTGCTGCACCAAACCACCGCCGCATAGATTAGCCTGGGTCGCAAAATCGCTGTGTAGATCCACATAAGTGTCTCCGGTTTCAAGCCCCAGCTTCTCTCTATGGCTCTCCTACAGAGCCATAGACTTGCTACAAGCTTCTTGCACTTGTTTTTCCAGGTGCTTTTTCTATAACAGCTTCTTATCCAGAATGACTACTAGATATTTAGCTTGTTCTTTGATTTTCAGTTGTTGTCCTCCAAGTTTCGATGCACTCGTGGTTCTCCACTTGTACCTTCTGGTGAAAACAACCGCGTCTGTCTTACTCGGATTAACCGATAATTCAGTTTTCTTGCACCATGAATCCACTATCATCAGTGCTTGCTGCATTACTCCTAAGAGCGCATCCAGATGCTGGCCGCGCACGATAACTAATCTATCATCCGCATAGCCTATGACGTGGTGGCCCTGACTCGAGAGGAGATGGAGCAGTTCATCCGCTACTAGGCACCACAGCAAGGGCGATAAAACTCCTCCCTGCGGACATCCCGAGTCAATGGTTCCACATAGAGTGGCATCAACCTTAGTCGTAGTTAGATTCCTGTTGGCCAACATGTGACACGTCCATTCCGCGACTGCAACAGGCACACCATGTGTAATCATGGCCGCCCTAATCACCTTTCCAGAGGTGTTATTGACGGCTCCTTCGAGGTCCATAAAGGTTCCAATCGCAAGGCCTTTCTCCTTCAGTTGACATTCAATTAGGTTTACTGCTCCGCTTAGAGCCGTCTCCGTCGAGTGACCAGCCCTGTAGGCGTGTTGCTCCTTGTGAAGTGGCCTACTTGACAAGAGCTTATCGCGGATATCTATCCACAAGTCTTTCCACTATTTTTGGTAGGAAAGATGTTATGCTGATGGGACGGAAATCCTGGGTGAGGTATACCCGATCCTACCTGCTTTCGGAATAAAGACTACGATCGTACCCCTTCATGCCGTCGGGACATATCCCAACGTCAGACTAGCCCTAGCAACTCTCACTAGCGGGCCTGTGATGATCTCTCCAGCCCTCTGTAAGAGGACTGGATATATGCCATCTGGGCCACGAGACTTGTAAGGACTGAAAGATTTCAGGGCCCACCTGACCCTGGCGGGGGTGACAATTTTGTTGGGTAGCGACGGTTTTGGGACCAATTGGGCCGAAGGCGATTTTGTTTGCCTCCGAAAAAAACCTTGAAAAGCCCGGGAAATGTGCCTTGATCAGGTGAGCCAAGGTATCCTCATTCGACTCTGAGTACCCCCAGCCGGGCAATTTCAGAGTGCCGAGAATGGCGTCTGGATTTCGAGAAAGCAGCCTATCTATTCTAGCTGCCTCAGCTTCCTTCTCGATTTCTATGCAAAAGTTGGTCCAGCTCTCTTGCTTTGTCTTACGTATTGCACCCCTGTATTCGTCCCTCAACGTTGTGAATGACGACCTAAGTTCCTTCCTTTTGCCAGTACTGGAACGTCTGAACCTTTTGAACTCCTGTAGGTCGACAATTACTTTTATAAGTAGCTTTGATGGCTTCCCATTTAGGGCCAGCAGGTACAACGTATTGCAATACGAACTCTATCTGTGAGTGATTTGAGAGAGTGGGTTCATCTGAAACTATCCACTTCTTGATATTATCCCTAAAACTACTGGTACAGAGAGCGATGTCAATGACTTCCTCCCTGACCGAGTTACGGAACGTCAGTGTGTTCCCTGTGTTACGAATATCTAAATCAGTGGTGATTAGGTATTCCAGTAGGTCATTACCTCTTGAGTTGATGTCCGTGCTGCCGCATAAAGTATGGTGGGAATTAGCATCGCATCCCAGCAGAAGAGGAAAACCGCTTACCTTGCAATATTCTACCAGTGTACGTACCTCTACTGGTAGGTTGGTATCGCTGTCATGAGGAAAATGATCCGATCCCAGAACTAGCCTTCCTATTCCTTTGAGATCCGTGGCTATCACCATCAGGTCTCTTGAACATAGATCAAGCAGCGGGACAGCGTTAACTCCCTTCGCCAGTATGCAGGCCCTTGGTTTGGCCGCCTTGGGGTCCCTTTAACAAAAAAGACTAGGTCCACCTCATCCCCTTATGGTATCTCGAACTAACCATGGTTCTTGGATTAGCGAGATACCTGTGTGCCTCGCAGCCATGCCCCTCTGCAAGACTGAAGAGGCGCCTTTGCTGTGATGCAAGTTGATCTGGGTAATGGTTAGACCAGGAGCAGTCATTTAGGTCTGCTCTTGATCTTTCTGTGTCTCAACAGGCTCCTCCTGTCCCTGGCCGGCAACCCTAAAGGTGACCTGTCCAAAGTGATAGAAGGGCCTGTTGTTGAGGGCCGCAAGAGCCCTCGTCTGGGACTCAGGAATCTGCACGACTAGGACACTAAGTAGTGTACAGTACTGTGTCCTTTTCCTGATGCCTATCGTACCTGACGACTCGCCAGGACGCTGTCCTAAGTGAGGGCTTGAATTTATCCAACCGGCGGATCACCTCCAACAGGTCTTCCAGTTTACGCGCGGACCATGCCGTAGCCCTCACTATCTTCTGAAGTAACTCAACCTCACCCACCTTACGAGATGCGCCTTCCCACGACTATGTATCGACCACTGCTATGAGTAGCCAAGCTTTAGCTTTAGCTCCTGGCCATTGATTTGGGAACACTCTTTCAAGTGCCCTCCAGATGGCCTCCCTGAAGAACTGGGACTGCTCTGTAGTGAGCCACGAGTCCGGGTAGTTTGGGTCGGTCACCACCATCGTCAGGGGGTTAGTCCTCTGAGCGGCCGTTAGTCCAGCTCCCGACGACTCTCTGTTTGTCGGCTGCTGGGCCGCCTTGTGCCTCTTCAAAGTCTTAGCCGTTCTGAAATTTCTTCAATAAAAATCATGCTTTTTACTTGAATTAAGCCTCATAGGTAATTAGTAATATTATATAATTTTGAATCAATTATATGGTCATCATATCATTTTTAAATGAAAAATGAATAAGTGAATAAGTGAAAAATAGAAAAGTTCAATAAAAGAACATGAACTTGTAAAACTTCCAACATCATTAAAAGAATAAGAAGGCGAAGGTGAAACTTTCAAATAGACTACACATATCACCTCCATCAAGATAACATTTGTACAATTCATGCTTTGTGTTAGAAAAGTTGAATTACATGCAAAACTAATTTATTTGACCTTACTCCCTCCCTCGCCCCCCAATTTTTGGGGTGTGTGAATTCGGACAATATATAAATTATTCTTTAATAGTTCATCACATATAAACTTAGCAATGTCGAACATGCTAACTGATGTTATTTCCAAAATGTTGTTTTTAAATTCGAGATGTCAATTTATTTGATTATTAAATTTCACTATGTAATACAATGAACATTGTTGTTTTATACTTTACTTATTTTTAAATCAGTGGCGTATTCGACTTTTTTTCTAAAATAATTATTTTAACATTCTCATCCTAATGAGAAAGTATTGCGTTGGTTTTATGTAAAATTTGACTCAGTCAGTTTTCAGATTGGATTGAACTTTGGCACACTTTTTTAAGGCCTAAACTGAAAGAACTTGTTCGTCAGCCAGCTATTTTGGATAAAAATTCAAAAAGTTAGAGCATTTTCAAAATTTTTAAGAACATGATTTTCCAAGATAAAAAAAGAAAAATGAAAATTTTAAGCCAGACAACGCACAATATGAAAAAAAGTTAATAGAAGAAAAAGGTCGCATTTCAAAAGACCTACAAGATTACCGAAATATCAGCCCTATTTTATTCTTCATAAAAAGAAATTAAATTTTCTCTTCTACAAAACATATCAATTATTTCCTGGCAGATCTAAGATAAAAGTTTGAAAGAATTGAAATATTTGAATTAATTATAATTATTATATTAACATATTGATTAAATCTATTATATAATATATTATTATAATGTTTGTGAATACCATTATTAAATAAATTAAACTAACTGGAAATTAAAAAAAGATAAAACTAGACGATAAAAAATTATTTCACCTTTGTTATCTAAGAATATTTTTATTTAAAATATGTGGTGTTCGCTTAAAAAAAATTCTAATTGTCGAATATGAATTACCTTGAATATTAAGAGAATAGAGAACAAACAGTTTTCATATTGAATATTTTTGCTAATGGAATAAATAAATAATAAAATTAAAAAAGTACATATGAAATAAGAAATATGCATATCAAATAACAGTATTTTATTCTATTCATCATTTTTCAATCGATAATTTAACAATTTATTAATTGTTCAGATTCGAGAATTTTATGAACTGAAAATTTCTCTGCGTCGGCAAATTTATAATTTCAGTAATATTATATTTCGAATATATTAATTCCCGACAAAGAAAAATTCCCGAAAAAGAAAATATTCCAAACAAAAAATTCCCGAATTAAAAATTTCACGAATGTGAACAATTAAAAAATTGTTTTAATAATAAATAAATTATAAAATAAAAAATATGTTGCTGCATTTTAACCAAGTAGTTGAATTTTCAACCGAAAAGATAAATTTTCAACCAAAAAGTTTAATTTTGAACCAAAAATATGAATTTACAACAAAATACATGAATTTCCAATTACAAAAGTAAACGTTTTTAACCAAAAATGAAATAGTTAAACTTTGAGTTAAAAACATTAATTTTCACCAAAAAAATCGAATTTTCAAAAAATAATTAAATTTTTAACCAAAGAAATTATTTTTAAGAAGATTTAAAATTTTCAAGAATAACCATTTCCGGTAGTACTATTTTCTTTCGGGAATTCTCATTCTGCCGGAAATTTGTGTTTTGGTACTTTCCACATTCGGGATTTTGAAAATTTCGAAAAATTATGTCATTCCATCGCAAAAAAATGGGATCGTTTTCTTCAAATTTAATTTGAAACTTAGTGAACTTTCATTTAAAAAATAACTTGAAGCAGATCAAAATTGTTTTTTCGGAATCAAATTTTCGGGTGAAATGGTTAGAAGACATTTAGGAATTTAAGAAGTTGTGAAGAGATTACATTTTTAAATTCTGAAAGATTTCCGAAAATTAAGCCTAATGATAATAATATAACCTCAAAAATAAATAAACTTATACAATCGCTATTTATTTAAAATATTTATTTTATGTGCAAAATTGTTTTCCCTTCAAATTATAATTTTGTTGAATTGTATTCCTTGTAGAAATTTTATTTATTTTTTAATCAAGAAATAAGTTTTTCTGTTGAAAATTATTCTGTTTTATGGAATATTCCTCCCTTAATAGTTGAGTTTCAACTAAAAAAGATCAGTTTTTTAACCAAAAATGGAAAAGGTAAATTGTCAATTGAAAAAATTGATTTCTACCCAAAAAATGAATTTTGAAAAATACGTGTATGAAACATATTTTTTCTTGACAAAATTTTAATTTGCCTGGCCTGAAAATGGATCTGAATAAAATATTTTTCAACTAAAATTTAAAATTCGTTTTTTCTGTTCTTGGAATTTAGAGTTTTCAACTGAAAATGTAACTATTTCACTCTTGGTTAAGAATGTGTCATTTTCAATTAAAAATTTATCTATTTGGGGAAAAATTCAGGTCTTTTGTTGAAAATTTTAATTTTAAATAAAATTCTTACTTTTTCCAGGATTCATCATCTTATGTTAGTTGAAATATCATGTCTTGGGTTGAAAAGTAACCTATTTTGTTGAACATTGTTTTTTTGCGGTTGAAAATTAATTTCGTTAATCTAATTATTGAATTTTCGGTTGGAAATTGATATTTTTTGTTAAAAATTCGACTTTTTTTGATAGAAAATTAATCTGCTTGGTCGAACATTCATTTTTTGTAAATCCGATTTTGATAATTTGAAGGGATTTCAAAGAAGTTTAAAGACTATAAGGTTTTTTTCTTAAATCCAAGGAATTTTCAAGATCTTGAAACAATTGCAAGAAATTTTAAAAGATTTCAAAGAATTTGAAATATTTTGGGGTTTTATAAAAGATATTGAGGAATTTTTGATTGATTTCACTAATTTAATAGGATTTCAGAGGATTTAAAAAATTTCAATTGATTCTGAAAGATTTCAAATTGATATTTTGTAGGAAAATATTTGAAAGAATTTCATTAGATTCCAAGGAACTTGTTATTTATTTTAATAATTTGAAGATTTTAAAGGGTTTGAAATATTTGAGGATATTTTAACAGATTTCAAGGAATTTTGATTTTAGTAATTTAATTGATTCAAAAGGATTTTTGAAGGAATTTTTCAAGAATATTAATATTTTAGGATATTTCAAAAAAATCCAATGTATTTTCAAGAGATTTCAACAATCAGAAGGAATTTCAAACAAATTTGAAGGATTTGAAAACTTTTAGATCTTTCTTGAAGATTCCAATGATTTTTCATTCGAATTCAGTACGTTAATTGATTTCAGAGGTTTTGCAATATTCTAGAATAATTTAAAAGATTCCAAGGCATTTTCGAAAGTCTTAAAAAGTTTTCAGTGATTTTCAAAGTTTTAAAAGGTCTTGACATATTTTGGGGAACTTCTAATGACTCCAAGGAAGTTTTTTATTTGAATAATTTGAAGGAATTTCAAAGGATTTAAAATATTTTAGGTTATTTTTCAAATTTTCATTTGATTTTAAAGAGATTAAAAAAATTTCAAGCATCCAAGGAATTTTGCATTTATTTCAGTAATTGATTTCAGAGGATTTCAAATATTTTTTCAATTTTCATTTGATTTTAAAGAGATTACAGAAGTTTCAGGAAGTTTTAAGAAAGTTTTGAGAACTTGAAAACTTTTAGATTATTCTAAAAGATTCCTAAGAGTTTTCAATTTATTTCAGTAATTTAATTGATTCCATTTCCGAATGCTTTGAAAATTTTCAAATTTAAAGTAATTTTAAAATAATCAAAATAAATATGTAAGGCATTTGAAAAGACTCAAAGGCATTTCCAACAGATTTCAATAATTTTGAGGGATTTCAAAAAATGGTAAAGGATTTGAGAACTCTTAGAGTATTTAAAAATATGTCAAGAAATTTTCGTGAGGTTTAAAAAGTTTCAACTGATTTTTGAAGAATCAAAGGATTTCAATAATGCATTCAAAATACAATACTTTCGAATAATTTTCAATCCGACGTTTTTTGTAGGGCAATTTCTCTGCTTTTTTCGGTTTGAATCGGTCACTATTTTAAAATAAATTAGGTCTCGTGTTCAACACACTATTGACACTATTTGACACTTTTTTCAAGCGATGACGCTGTTTTGCTACTATTTGAAAAAAATACACTAAAGACACTATTTTCAAATCAAAAACACGAATTTATCAAACAGGATAGATTTTTTCAAATAAAAAATTGACAGATTTTCGCAGAAGAAAAAACAAATTTATTTCTTGAAAAGTTTTTGTTTAATTTAGCTTTTAATAAGAAAGATACTGTAACGTTTATAAAGGCCTGGAAAGTTCTATCGACAGTATAATTTTCTTCTTATAATAAAATAATTTAATCATTTTTACGTAAACAACAACAGATACGATAAAAATTTTCGCAAAAAAATGTTCATGTATAAAAAAGTTATACTAAAATACATTTTACTTTTTCGTAATAACGTGCATCATTTATGATAAAAATTAGAAAATTAATTTTTCATGAAAAAAATTCACTACATCTCTCAATGCATAATAAAATATTAGCGGCGAATGGATTACTATAGAGTATAAAAGGCAATAATTGCCGAGCAAATAGGCAACTTAAAAATTTTTTATCATATTTCTTAAAAACTGAAAGATTGGTAATTACTGCCATTATTCTATGTATCATTCATTTTTTTAAACTTTGTAAGACTTATATAATAATGAAAATTGATATTATTTTTAGTATTTATCAATTTGACAATTATATGCTACATGTTATAACGAATAATCCACAATTTATTTCAGAAATAACATTTCTTTTAATTTATAAAATAAAAAATGTATTACGGTAATATAATTTACAAACAAGTTAAGTGTTAAACAAATTTAGGGGCCAATTTTAATAGATTAAATTATAATTATATTCACCATTTTTTCAAGATAATATCGATGGTCATACCCACGAGAAATTTCACCCCATGCCCTGCCTCGGTAAATATTTGCCCTAATGGCAAAATTTGTTTCCCACAAATTACCATCCAATAGGACTACAGTTTGTCGAAGTTTGAGTCCTATCAGAAAACTTCAGAAATAATGCCCTATATAATACTGCTTTTTGAATTTTGGAGATCTAACTATTATTTTTTAATTATCATAATGCCATTAAGTTTTATTCACTTTTTATTAATAACAAAAAAAGAATTAGCTATATTATCTACTTTTGTGTAGAAAAAATGTTTTGAATAAAAAAATTTATTATTGAATTTCCTAAATATAGAATGAAGTTCCCTGCTTTCCAAAATAACAATGACCTCCTTTTTATTTTTTGGTTGTAATCATCAGTCTTGTCTTCCCAAAGGATGCGTGACGCCCAGTACTCGCACTCTGTCAATCTGTACTGGACTAGTCGTGAATTTTCACCTGATATTTCAATTTTATACTCAAAATTTATGTTTCTATTTAAGCAATTTATTTCTGTATGTTTCGAAATCCAAACAAATTTTGATAGCAACAATTAGGGTACACAGTGGGTAGGTCAACATCAATTAGTCACTTGAATTAAGTCATTTAAGTTTATTGAAAGAATAGGCGAAGAGACTCCCGCATTTGCCTGCGCATCCACATTACCAAATTTCGTTATGGCATTGCTTCAGATCAACCCGGCAGGGAAAAACCATGTCATCAAAAAACCTCCTGGAGGAGTCTTACATATTTATAATTACAGTAAATTCATATAATTTCATGGATAATCGTGACCAGTTCAATTCGTTGTTTCACATGAAAACAGTTACTTAAGCACACCACAGTTCTTCTAAAATTAATTGGAACTTTACAACAGAATTGTGTATCGGCATGAACTAATTAGAAACAATATTTCAAAAAGCAGTCGATAAAAACCAAAAAATAACTACTTCGCCGTCACACGAGTTCCGTCCAGCGGTCAGCAAAACACTCGAGTTCCGTGTAGGATCTCTCGATCCCTTAGCGAATTTCACTCGGTGGTCATAATTTCGTCCCATCCTTTCCACTTTCCAGAAGGGATGAGTTTTGTTATATTTTAATATACGTTCAACAAAATATTAAGTTTTTGCATAAAAAAGTGAGAAAAGGTTAAAACTGAATTTTAGGCTGATAAAGAAACAGATTATCATGTCGTATTTCGACCGCGGGACGGATCTCGTGTGCACCGCTGCTTCACTATCAGACCACACTGGTCACTTTCATTTGCTGATACGCAATCAAATTTTAAACAAACGCAGATCGAGTTTTATTCAGTATATTTGTGCCTTCTTGAAGTCTGCGGATAGTGCGGAGCAATTGACGGCATCGTCTTATTTACCGGTGGTATGTCGCCGGAACATCCAGGGAATTGGGTCCGATGGGCCGGCATGTAATCCATTTTTTTCCTCTCTATCGTCATGCAATCCGTCAAATTTGAGCTCAGCAGTCATTACAGTTTGAGTTCCTTTCACTGCGATGTAAATGCGGCCATACTTTGACAGAGGAGGATAGCTAGATGGATTATTGTACTCGTAATTAACGAATCCAGTGGGTGTTGAATACATAAATTCGCCTATGCGTATCGTAACTCCCATTGGATAATGCCCATCAGACTTATCATTGGTACGCGCACCTAGGGTCTCCCATTTGCTAGTTTTTTCCATATAAGTGTCGCCACCTCTTATTTTTATATGAAACCAGTAATTTGGATATGCCTTTTTGCCAAGTTCATGACGTTTTATATAAATTGGTTCATCTGGGTAGACCATAATTTTATTACCCAAAATAGAGCCGTCCATCGTTGTCATCTCAATGGAACCTACTGTTTCATCTAATTTTGTAAGGAAAAAATGTACATTTATTAATTTTTTATACAATAGTAACTTGAGCATTTGACAATTTTAATCAAACACTGGTAAAAAAAGAATGACATATATTCATGAGATGCAAACAGCATTTTCGAAATTAGTTTTTCGATGCATTTTTAAATTAGCATCCAATGGCCACTTTATATTTTTGCTCACTTAACTGATTCTCAAGATAGAGGAAAGCTGCTAATGCGCAGCAACGGGAAATGCATCGCGGTCGCTTTTAGAAAAATCTGCTTATTATGAACGAGTGAGTTTTGATTCTGTGTATGCATTTATGACAACATCAGATTGTGCAAAAAATAGGTGAATTAAGGACATGCTATACACGAGTCACGTGACCTAAATTATCGATAATTTTTTTTGCAACAACTCACGTCCACACCGAATGAGATATCGAGTTGAAATTTTGGGGAAAGCCTCAGGAAACAATAATGTACGTTTGCATACAACATTTGGAAGGAAATTTAGAAAAAAGAAAATTTCAAAAAATTAAAACCGGAGCAATATCGGCATTTTTTGTGAAACAACTTATGTCCACACAAAATGAGATATCGAGTGGAAACTTTGGGGAAAGCATCAGGAAACTGTAATCTGCGTTTGTATACAACATTTGGCTCGAAATGTTGAAGAAAAAAATGTAATGAATAAGTAAATTCACAAAAATACCAACCGTGCTGTAGAACTCTGTAACCAATTTTCAATGTTCCCAATGAAACATTTTTGAGGTGTCAGTACTGTTGATAATGCAGATCGCTTGATTGCCGGTCGATATTTCTTATTCCAATAATAACTTTTTTTTCTTCCTCAACTCTATGCTTTACCACACACTGTCCTTTTATATTTATTAATATTTTCCCAAATTTTTTCCGCTCTATTTTGAATTTTATTTTTAAATGTGGGACAAAAAATATCGATCTCAGGACTGGCTGGGTCACGTGACTAATGTATAACATTGCCTTAAGATCATTTTTCAATGTTGAAGGAAAAAAATTTGTTTTGGGTCTTTATCTTCAATTACGAAAGTTGTGAAGAAACCATTGAAGGGCATAGTATTTTTCACCAATTTGTTAAAAGTTTATTATTATTGATCTTCTAAAACAGATATAATTAATAGTGCAAGACGCATTGCCAAACCGGTAGGGTAAGTTGACGCACGTGGACTTTTTTGGAAGAGTTAATAATTAAGTATTTAATTCGATGCAGATTAAATTTTTTATATGGATGAAGCATCTACTCAGTGGGTTCCTTATCACCACTACGTAGCGCGTCCTCAGGTTGCGGATAGAGGAACGGCCCGTAAGGCTGAACAGCCCCCAAGGTTAACTGCGAATACAAGAATAAGCAGTCGCGGACAGCCGATAGGAGCCAGTCGTGGGTGTGGTGAATC
>CAKNYM010049606.1:157396-178402 GCA_932195095.1 Andricus curvator | reverse complement strand
TGGTCTCAGTGTCGCCTCTCTTTCTCTGTTGCCGGCTTGTTCTGGCTGCGGTTGTGTAGGCGCTCCGCTTATATAACCCCTTTTCCGGAGGTCCTCGGCACGGTTTCGCAGCCGTTTTTGCGAAAAATCCGAGAGCTCTGGGTGTTTCTCGCACCACAGAGCATGCAGTCGCGCCATGTAACCTTTTCGTTCAGGGGCCATACTGGTATCATAGCACTCCAGCAGGTCGTCCCTGAGTCGATCCGTCCACTCAAAAGTAACGAGATTCCGCCCGTCAATCGCATTGACTCCGTCTTGATTGGCTCCCCCAACTCTAGGGTAGTCGGCATTGTTGTCCGACCCATTGTCGGGAGCCCTGCGCGTTCGATTGTTTTGAACCGCACTTCCTACAACTATGTTTGGTGTTGTCATTGTTGTTCCCACGAGCAGCTAGGGAAAAGGGTTAGTCCATCCTTGTAGAGCCCCGCGTGCAAGGATAAGGCTGATACTCTGAGAGGTCGCCCGGTATCCCAGAGTCACCGTTTGAGACACCACACCCAGGTGCCATTCAGCTTTCGGCACGGTTGTTACGCCTCCGCTTGGGGGTTATTCCTTCGGGACCATCCCTGGACAATTGTCCGCGACTGCTTATTAATTATTGTAACCATATTCAGCAGAAACCCTTGGTACAGGGACCCTCTATCCGCAACCCGAGGACGCGTTCGGTGGCTTTGTCATAGGCCCTTCGGTTCGATTCCCAAGGAATCAAAACCAAATACCGAATAAAGGACCGGGAGAGCGCGTGCGCAGTCCCGACTAACAAAAATTATACGTCCGAGATATCCATATTAGGGATATTTGCAAGGGTCAGCTCGACCGTAGTGCAATGGAAGAGCCTCGCCCTGGAGGAACCGCCTTGTTGATCACGGTAGCCTCTACGCCAGGTAAGTTTAAATATAATATATAAAAATATATTTTTTAAATATATTATATATATATTATGATAATATAATATATTATATATATTATCATGATAAATAATTCTATTTTTATATTAATTCCGAGATTCTGTTCTTAAATTTTAATCTCGAGTAATCTTGTGTAATTTCTTATAATCTTTTGAAATTCCATTTAATCTATGTCATGCCGAGTAATACCCTATGTGTAATATCGTGTAATCCCATGTAATTCTATATGTAATCGTGTGTAATCTCTTGTGATATTTTAATCTATTGTACACGAAAAATCGAAGCGGTTAACCGCTTGTGATGATTAGGTTATTCCATAAAATATCGAACTATACCACTTTTCAAAATTAATATTCTATTGCTTGTTACTAAGAATGAGTTAAAATAATTTTGCGATATGGAAATTGAAAATTAGAGTGGTTGAAATTATTGGCAGGTGGCTTGTCTAGTCTGCATGGCTAATTCTTATTATTATTCATAATTAGATTTATTGTGTGCAATTTATATTACGTATTTTATTAATTATTTCTGAAGGTTGGTAATTCTACTGTTTATCGAACATTAAATGTAATGTCCTAAATTGCCGTGTTAAATAGACATTTTTTTAACAGGTAAATTAGTAATATTTTAGAAGTGTTCAGAAATTATAATAAAAATTAGTAAAAAAAACTACAGAAATATCAGACAAATTTCAAACTTGATTAATTTACAGCAGAAAAATTTGAGATTTTTTAAATTTAATTGACATATTCTTACTACAGTGTGAATAACTTGACTGACATTTTAGTAAAATAACATTTCAAACAGAAAATACGCAAGAATCAAAAGTGAAGTAAAGTCAGTAAGTAAAGTACCGAAAATATGTGGCGCTGTGTACCATAATTTAGGTACAAATAGACCCTTTTCCAGGTTCCGCTATTTGTCCGACAATCAAGGTTAGCAAACATAATGGTTTGAACAATTGATTATTGTTTATAACTATCTTCTCTTAGAGTAATGCTAGAAAGTTGAGAAAAGTTGGAAATTTCAGATAAAAACACAATTTTCTAGCATTACTCTAATCATTAATTATTATTATACGTCGCTCTAAGTGAAAACTTGATTGAGAAGAAACCACAAATTTCTCCCTTTATTCTAAGAGAAAATGGCTATAAATAATAATAAATTATGTTTTTATTAACTGAATGTTTATATAATATAGTTATTCTTCATGAATAAATTAATTTGGTCATACGGTCACATAAAAGCCAATGGATTCGGATGTTAAAGAATCATAATTTATTTGTCATGTCTAACCAACGTACGTTTCGACCTTATTGCAGGCCTTCTTCAAAGGTAATTTATACCTAAGTCAAAAATTAATACAATTATAAATTCTAATTTGATATGCATTTTTTGATAGATAGTTAATAAGTTGTTTGAAAACATTTTTCGTTTATTTATTTAATTTATTAATTAATTAATTTATTCATAGTTTATAGTCGCATCGACTGCCAGGGTCATTAGCGACTGTACAATAGGGTTGATTATAAACAGAAGGGTATCCTATGCGGTAGTATACCAACGAACAGAATTAAAATTAAAAATAGTTTCTACTGACACAAACCGCGAAAAATCAGAGTTAACGCCAAAAGCTCACAGAATCCAATTTTTCACGTATGGGGGTTCTTTGAACCCTATAAAACAGGCTTATGAGGATGAAATTGAAAAAGTATTTTTTTATTTGTATTGTATGGCTAATTATGAAGAAGAATGTTGAGGGATAACTCCAGATGCCTAATATTCACGATTCAGTTCAAATGTTACAAAAACATCTTTTTTATGTAAAATACGTGTTAAACTTCATGGGGTTTGTGGTACCTCTAAACATAAATTTTTTTTAAACAAAAAAATATATATATTTTTTTGAATCCGACAAATTTGGAGAGTGGGACGAGAGCATGAAAATTGAAGGAAAAAATTTCGAATGCGTTTTTGAACCACCCTAGTATACTGCCGTCCTGATGAAGAAACTGTGCAACTGCATTTGGAGCGAACCGTGATATTCAATGAAACCCGTTTACATCTGTGCCTTTCAACGTGTGGGAGTGTTTGATAATAAATATGTAAATAAAAAAATGAATTGCACATGCACTATTCATTAGAAACAAAGAAAAATTTTCAATTTCAATCATTTACATGAAAAGCTGTAGATAAGCTGGATATTAATGCACAAGGTCGTCGAAAATCCTTACTGAAAAATACATTTCTGCAGATGTGCTGCTGAGTCAGGAATCAGCCGCCAAGAATTCCGACTTTCCTAATGAAGATATTTAACATCTACAATATTCCGACAGTTAATAAATAATAAAATTATGACGAAATTAATCATTTGTAATTTCATTACAATTAACTGTTAAGTTTTGTTAATACAATTCCAATCTTTGTATAAGCACAGAGTAAAATAAAAGAGTGCACAGACTTTGCTCAAATTATTAATTGCTTATTAAAACCATTTAATTTTGCTTATAGTATCCTTAACACACCTCATGATTTCAAGGGTAACGACAAACTCTAACACTAAATGATATTCATTAGAGTTGGAGATATTTAATATGTGAATTTTACAGATTCTACTGAATTTAACTCAAAATTTTTCAACGTGTTGTAAAGTGTTGAAATGATTTTGGGTTTGAATTTTTGGTTCACAAATTCGAATTCTAAAGAAAAAATTCTATAAAAAAAATTGTATTAGAATAAGGCGCGTGGGCAGGTTTTTTAAATTTCAAACGTTTAAAAAATACTTGTATACGATGGTCCTGAAGAAGGAAAAGGTTTGTCTAAAATGGATCCAAAATCGGGTTTCATTTTCGCAAGATATCGATATTTTAATACTTCGCAGTACTCAAAATCGTAATTTTCATGTTATCATCATATATCAAACGTTTTAATTAAAAGATACAGTGACTTTATACTTTGAGAACTTAAACGATAGACTGGAACTTAGTGGTTATATGGCCCCATTTAAAGAAAAAATTAATTTTATTATATTTTCATTTTATTTTTTTTTTATTTTTCAATATTTTTGTGTGTTTGATAAGAGTTTTAAGATTAGATATGGAATGAAGAAAATTCAATTAAAGCAGTGGTTGCATTTCCTTAACTTCATATCTAATGTAGAAACTCTTATCAAACATATACGAATATTGAAAAGTTAAGAAGAAAAATAAAAAAATATAATAAAAGAAAATAATAATAATAACTTTTGTTTAAATTAAAATGGGTCCATTTAACCACTAAGTCTCTGTATATCGTTTAAATTCACGAAGTTTAAAGTCATTGTAGCTTTCATTTTAAATGTTTGATATTTGGTGAGAACATGAAAATTACGATTTTGTGTACTGCGAAATATTAAAATATCGATATCTCGCGAAAGGGAGCAGCTAGGATTTTGATTTTTCCAGATTGTGAATCTATAAATGATGTAGAAACTTTTTATGAAACCCGACTTTGGATTTACTTTACTCAAAAAAATCATATTTTCTTAATAGAATTTAAAATTACCATTTGGAGGTGGCGCAAAGCATTTTCAGTTCCTATGGGCCAATTACGAATTTAACATGGGAAAAAGACACTCTTTGTTCATTTGTCTTTTTAATCACCTTAAAAATATCGGATACTAATTTCCATTCGCTAACTGTTTTATGGCATGTAGAAAATTATTCTGCAAAAAAATGTTCTAAAAAGTCTTCATATTTGAAGCTGTAATTTAATGTTGAATATTGCCATTTTTACACTTTTCAGATACCTATATCTATTCATCTATAGAGTTTTTGTTGAAATATACACTTAACGAAAGTTTACTTCATCACAAACACATTATGAAAAAATAAAAGAGATATCTTGATAACAAAGAGCAAAATATATCGTTTTGAATGTCTAGATATTTATGTTTTTTACCTTCAGGTGCTTTTCTTGAAAAAATTTTCAAAGAATTACGACCATCATAAGTAACTACCAAGTTTCACTGCCACGAGAAAATAAATGGTTTCGGAAAAGGGTAGCTAGTCTAAGCTCTTACGCCAATCCCATGTAGAAGACTAGAATAACCATGAATCGTTTGACGATTTTAGACCATACAGGTATTAAAGGGTGCGTTTTAGATTAGTGTCCAGAAGAAAAACATGGCAACAAGTGATTGCCTTCCGATATAAAACTACTAAACTTTGGCAGCTTTGCGCCACCTCTAAACATTAATTAAAAATTCTAAAAACAAAAACTATGCTATTTTTCCCCATACGAATACAATGGTGCATAAACATTTTGGAAATTCGAAACCTGATGTTTTTTGGAACTCGGCCTGCAGAAAGACCGACATCCTCATGAAAAAAACACATCTGCACATATGTGTTTTTTTTATAAGGGTCTGAGACCTAAGACAATCTCAAGTAATGGAATTCGTGTAGATATGCTATAATTTTGTGCAGATATTCGAGACCTAATTACCTCGGGATTCAATTAAAATTTTTAATAATGATTATCATGGTTAGGTTCATCTTTTCATTACGAATCCAATGACATGAAAACTCATTTTTAATAAAAATGCAGTTGTATAGTTTCTTTATCAGGATGATAGTATAGGCACCCTAGTTAACATATATAGAAAAATCGCGCTTTTTTAAGGTCCAGATGCTTCACATTTTCAGCTTTCATCAAGGCTATCTCGTAACAATGGTTCAGTCCACAATGCCTGCACACGTGCATGCATACGCGTGACCATGCCTATGTTTCGTTATCATGATCCGACACGTACAAGCGGTCTCCTTTTTTCCTTGGACTTGCGAGATACGCCAGTTCACGTGTCACACGCAAACCATATTAAAGGCATTACAGGCGCGAGACCTCCCACAAAACAGCGGTCGCCTCGTCATGCTTTTACGATTCAGGTTCGTACACATGCGTGAAAGCCGGGCCGTGAAACGCATTATATTCTCGGAAAATATGCAAGAGAAACACTGGAAAATGGAACACAGGTCAGGGAGCAAATACAGTTCTGCCAAAATAATTTTCATCGAATCAATTTGGTGAAATTCTAAATTGAGCTTTCCCCAAAGCAAATTTTCTATGGTACAGGGTGATCACTCAAACTTAAAAAAAAAAAATTCCATGCTATTTGCCGGTCAAAAATATAGAGAACGGAGGAAGAACAGGGGAATGTATTCTTTGAAACAACATTAATTTAGATTCCTAAGCTTCTAAGTCAAAATATATTGCATTTTCAACAAAATAGTAGAATTTTCAACGAAAAAAAATGAATTTTCGACAAAAGAATTGAGTTTTCTCGCTTAAAAGTCGAATGCTTGAGAAAAAATTTGACTTTCAAACCCAAATAAATGAATTTACAATAAAAAAGTTAATTTTTAAACAAAAAAGATTAATTCACAACCAAATAGTTGAAATTTCTAGCAAAAGAGGAGAACTTTCAACAAAAAAGTTGAATTTTTAACCTACAAAGGTGAATCTTAACACAAATCATGGAATTTTCAAATAAAAAAAATTAAACTTTAACCAAAGAAATTTGCATTTTCAACCATATTTAGTTGAATTTACAAGCCAAAAAGACGAATCTTTTAGACAAAGTTGAATGTTGGAAAAAAATGTCAACCAAAACAGATTAATTTTCTACCAAAAGATGAATTTTCAGTCCAAAAGGACAGCTTGTTATCTGAAAAGAAAAATGTTTAACAAACCAGTTGAATTTTCGACAAAAAAATGACTTGTTAACGAAATAGTTGCATTTTCAACAAAATAATAAAAAGTTTTCCACAAAAGTCGAATGAATTCTAACCCCCAAATACTATAGTAGTTTTTTCAAATAAAAGAATGAACTTTCAACTAAAAAAGATGAATTGGTGAGAAAATAGTTGAATTTGAATCTATATACATCTATATAAACTACGTTTTGTTTAATGTTGAATGTTCGACAAATAGTAGAAATTTTAGTCAAAAGAGATGAATTCTAAGCCAAAATGTAATAGTAGACTTCTTAAATAAAAAGAATGAACTTTTAACCAAAAAAAATGTCTTTTTAACAAAGTAGTAGAATTTTTAACTAAAACAGCTGAATCCTGAACAAAAAATATTATAGTAGACTTTTTAATGAAAAAAAAATTCACTTTTAACAAAAAAAAAACGACTTTGCTACCGAAAAATGAATTTTCAATCGAAAAGGACCAATTTTTTATCCAAGACGATGAATGTTCAACAAAACAGTTGATTTTGCGACCCAAAAAATGAATTCTGAACCAAAAATATAATAGTGAACTTTTTAATTCAAAAGTATTAACTTACAACCAAAAATAGTCGGAGTTTCTAATTGGGTTCTATTAATTCAATTCTCATTTAAGCGAAAAAATAGGAAAGGAGGAATTTTCTTAGAAACAGGGGACAAAAAGAGGAATTCTTTAAAACATGGGAAAAGAGTGTTAAGTTTATAATTCATGAGAAAATTTTGCGCAACTAATGATATTTCTGAATATAAATTGACGTCCCACAAGAAAAGGGTCCATTTTTTCGATCATAGTTTAGGATATATTCGCGTTTTTGTGATACAGGACCTAAAATATAGATTCTGGATTTTCAATATCTTTTGGATTTTCATGATGCAATTATCATAGTATAAAGGGAACATTCATTTTTCAACGAAACATTAACTTTAAAATCTTAAATATAAAATCATCTTCGACGATATTTTAACGGAGATGACTGGTAACACTGGGCACAATTCGAAACAAATTTTTTCTTGAAGAGTGAGAGGGTATTTATTGCAAAAGTAAAAAAAAATCTGAAAAATTACCGATTTTCAAAAAAGTGTCCGACTTTTTCCCGATGCTCCAAATTCCAGGCTAATTCCCGATTTTGCCTAGTTTCCAGGGCAGTGGCCAACTGGCAACCCTACGGTAGACTGATTTTTCAATGCGTTGTTTTAAGCGAGGGTGTTAATGTGATTTTCATTATAATTGATCTTCATATCATAATATATTAATTTTCATAACACTAATTTTTACATAATTTAAATTCTTTTTAAACACAAGAAAATGTTAAATGTCGAAATGAATTAATTTTTGCTGATGCTTCCATTCAGTTACTTTGGTGTTTAAGACAATAAAGAGGTTTGAATTTAGTTATTTTTAGCTAAGATCGAAATTAGGACTTAGGATTAAGACCGACATTGGAACTAAATTTAAGTAGAGGGAAAACTTCCGTGAAAGTAAGACGCGTGTTAGGCTAAAATTAATCTCAATGCACAATTGATTACATCTTTAGCTTAAGAACAGCGACATCCTCATAAAGCTCTGGATCGAAGACAAAAAAATAGGCTTAATGTGAGGTGCAAAAACATTAGGTTATAATAAATGTAAGAATTAGTATATAGTACAAAAAACTGTGTTTTGTACAAGCTAGGGTATAGCGTCACCTAACACTCACCCCAAGCATTTCCATTTTAAACCTTTGTTTGGTAAAATAAAAACTGAAAAACTGCCAGCAATAGTTCTAGAACTAATTTTTTTTAATGAATTAGTAGAATTTTCTAGGATGGAGTATTACAGTGTATTCCAAATACTGCTAACATCTATTCCCTCAGAATTAATTGCAAAAAAAATTAGTGAGACTTATGGAGAAAATATCCTTTTATTAATAACAAAAAAGGTGCCAAATAAAAGTTTCGAAGCAACTATTGGTGTAAAAAATGACTTCGGGCTGATTCGATTTTTCGCGTCTGTTTGGATTTGCGGGGTTTTGGGCCAGGTTGCGAACTCGAAACCATACCCGGTTTGATTGGACCAGTCGGGTTCTCAAATATTCAGGTTATTAGAAGGGAGGGAAATTGAGGGATAGAAAGTGAGGGTGGGATTGGAAAGGCGAAAAGAGAAGACGATGTAAGGGCGACAGCCTGGCGAAGTGAAGATGGGAAAATGGAAATATGATATAGTGAAGAGAGTGAGTAGGCAAAGGAGAAATAAAGAAAGAAAGAAAAAGACTTATTGTCATGGTTGGGAGGATTGGGGAGAGAAGAATTGGGTAGGGAGATGTGGAAAGCGGATAGAGGGTTAAGCGTGGCGGTGATGAGTGGAGAGCTAATAATAATGATAATGATGATAGCGAGGCGAGGTATTGAGAGCATAGAAGGGGCAGAGTAGTAAAGGAAAAAGGTTCAAATGGAAAGGTAGAAAAAAAGGTGTAGGAATAAAAGAGGGTGTTTAGAGAGTTCAAGGATGGCATGGGAAGGGAAGAAAATGAAAGAGACGGACCGTTGGGAGTTAATGGATGGGAAGAGGAGAGTTGGGTGGCAAAAGATAAGGAGTAGGCGGAGGGGTAAGATTGGTTGGATAAGAGGAGAGTGGAAGTGATGTGAGGGGCTAGTTAAAGAGCTTGAGAAAAGGGTGGTGAGTGAGGAAACATGAATAGGATAGTGGGAAGGAGGGTTTCGGAAGGGAAGAGATTGGGGGAGGTCTGTAGAGAGAATGTGGAGAGGAGGAGGGTATCGTCGGATTGAAGAAGAAGGAGCAACCGGGGTGAGGTAATGATGACGAAGGAGGGTCTAAGCGTCTAATTGGAAAGGCGGGAAAATGATGTAGAAATGAGAGGGGGTATATAGAGAGTTTGAGAAGGTGATGAGGGAGGAGAGGAAGAAATTGGAGCAGGAAGGTATATTGAGTTGGAAGAGTGGGGGAAGAGGATCATGGATGAAGGTATAAAAAAAGTATTAGTAAGTTCACCTAAGAAGCCCTTCTTGATGAGCGGTAGTCGCCCGCGTTCAGAAACTACTTTTTTAGACCCTTTTACTCTCACGCTTTCGATCATGACTTCTTTCATGACGTTATATCCTAGCGCTGTTTGTTTCGTCGACCTTATATCGCTTTATCCTTTGCATTCCCCCTTGTCATTATCACGACCATCCTTATCTCTCCTTCGCTTGCACTAGCTACCATCAAACCGCTGTGAAACGAGGCGTACTGCCATAAAGCTGCACCTCTATAGAGCTCAGTACTGCACGGGACATTAAAGTTGGAAAATGTCGAGCGCGCCAAGAAAACGAAGTCTTTTTAAATACCGAGAGGAATATGCAATAAGAATAAACCCGCCTCGAATAGTCAATTCAAAAACTTAATTTATATCTCTTCATAGTCAACACGGAAAATTTGGTTTCAAGAAAAATGATTAGTATATCCTAAAAAGGTACAAACATAATTTTTTGACTAACAGAACATTAGTCGTAGTGAATGTCATTGATAATGGTAACTTTTTTTGCTGATGTGAGAGGAGTATAAATGATGGGCTTCGAAACTGAGTCTAGGGGTTGTTTCTGATAAGATGAGAATAAGAGCAAAGGAGCTGATGGGCATAAAGTGCACTTTGATTGATCACGCTCCTCCTTTGTAATCACTAAATTTCAATCAATTTAGCTAAAAATTTGTTTAGCAACATCCGGTATATTGAAGAAATAAATTTACTTATTGCCAGTTAGAATATAAATAATACTGATCGATATTCACTGTCAGTGATCTTTCAAGATTCAATCCTAACACTTGAGTCTAGACACTGGCATCGATATGCGGCATAACAGTTTGGATTAAGCGTCGAGACGGCTTTTATATAGACACGTATTTAAATTAATGACCCACCGCGATAGACGAACGATATCTGCACATTTTATGGATACTTACTCTATAACGGGTTGTAGGGGGTTAAAATTTAGCACGATGCTTGTTCATGTGTTGAAAGAGATATAGATAATAGAAGAATAGTCTTTTGATGTATTAAGTTGTAAAAAACGAATCATTATCGTTACCTAAATTAATGGCATCATTATATAATTATCTTTATTTTCACCAACGTACCCATCATTTTCAGATCTATGACAATGTTACAGCTATATACGAGTATATAGGTATACCTATGTATATACATATTGTGTCCTTCGTGCCTGACCACAGACTGACCTTATTCACTTAGGAAGCAAATATAAGTAGAAGGGTCACTTTTTTCGACTTAGTAATACTATATTTCGTTAAAAGCGAGTGTTCTAATAGTTTAACTTTCAAAATATTAATAATTTTACTTATTTTTTAGATGGTTTATTATGGGTAATCAGAAATAATAATTTTTAAATACCTTCCCAAATTTGTAATCACCATAAATATTAACTTTAGAAAGTTTCCATTTTTTTCGAAGTTTTCAAAACATCAATATATTTATTCATAAGTTAATTAAATGAGGTCTTATAAACAATACTAATGTTTTCATTCGCAACTCTCCTATATCGTTTTTCAGATCTAATTTCTACGGAAATTACAAATAACGCTTCCTATATTTTTATTTTGCAAAAATTTTAGAATACAAATGTGCATTTAATCGATAAAATCTTTGCATATCACTTTATTTTAACTGGGGCTCAATTATTCATTAAGGATAATTTAAAATGATGAATGAAGAATAAATATCGACACTAAGTTCCCAAGATGTAGTGAATTTTTATATCAATCCAAAATGGTATCAAATAATAAGAATTTGAATCTAAATGTTTTATGAGCATTCGGAAGATTTTTTTTAATGATGGACGCCTTTCTGTAAGGATTTATAACTTCTGTACAATGTTTCTACATTAGGGTGGTCAAAAATTTTGTTTTCGAATTTCCATGCATATCACCCGAAAATTTATTCAAATCCACACAAAAATAAAACCATTTAAAAAAAAAGATATTTTCAGGTCCCAAAAAAACCCCATAAGTGAAAAAATGGGTTTTGCGAGTTTTTGCGCTAATTATGATTTTGTTGGGATTTTCTTAATGCAAATTGTTTCTAATACATAAAATACTACTTTATACTGATAATTATATGTTTACTTAAATTGTTTAAACAATTTATTTATTTTTTATTCTTTTTTCTCTCAGAATACAGTTCGAAAGTCACGGTTTGTTAAAAAATGTTCCACTTTTTGTCCGATTTTCAATTAGAGTTAGTTAAATAATTGATTAATATTAACCAATTAAATTGTTTAAACAATTTAATATTATTGTTATTAATGTTCAATTTGAATAATGCTGGAAAGTTGCGTTTTTTTCTGAAATTTTCAAATACATATTTGTCTACTTTTCACTTGGAGTGAGTTTATAATTAAATCAATTTAGTGCAAATAATGATTTCAACAAATTATCATTGTTCATAACTATCTTCTTCGCTACTAATGCTAGATAGTTGCAGTTTCTTCTGAAATTTTTAACTTCTTACCCACTTTTTACTTAGTAAAGTAATAAATAATATGAGTTAACAAACATAGTAAGGTAAGTGTTAAAAGTTTCAGATAATTTGTATTTAAATACGCAGTGTCTCGTCGTCCCGAAATTCGGGATGACTAGTGCAATATTTTTCATAAGCTTGGCTAGTCGTCCCGAATTTTCGGGTGGGGGCGGGAAGGCACCCCTGTGATTGTTCATAGAATTAATTTTGGTGAACCATCTACCCCTTTTCCAACGTCTCGTGGGGGCGGGAAGGCACCCCTGTGACTGGCCACATAAATAATATTGGTCCAACCCCCCTAATTTTTCGGGACGACTAGACATAGCCATTTAAATAAATTGAAAATAATGTCAAAAAAACACAATGTTTGACCACGAGAACGAAGTGATTAGAATAGGTCGATGATTGAATTATTATTGTCCTATGAAATGTGGAAGATACAGTTATTGGCCATACAACCGTATAGATTTCTGATTTTCAAAGATCAGTGATTCGCCTCTAAATTGCGCAATTATTGGCCAGGACTAAGAATTGACTTTTGAAAATATTTCCGTTGATTATTCGTAGGAAAAATTAATGAACAATTATTTTTATAGTCTATAAAAAGCCTTAACATTTTTGAATGATTTTTGACATAGATATTAGTCATTTCCTTTCCAAAGAGTGTGGCCAATAATCACAGGGGCGCCCCCCCCCCCCCGTGGTCTGCTCGGGGGACCAGAGCGGTGTATCCTTATGTATTTTCAACCGTTCAATCCGAATCCAAAGTCAAAATGCCGAAGTTAGCTCTTGTTCTCTTACTAAAATAAAAAAACACTTTTTTCGTACATTTTACAGCCCCACACAAAAAAAAACAAAAGTACGAGTTCCGACGGACAAGACTAGTCAATTCTTACGTATTTTGGGTCGCTGAATCTGAATCAGAAGTCAGAATTCCCAAGTTAGCTATTGTTTTCTTGCTAACCTCAAAATTCCCTAACCTAAAAAAACACGTTTTTTTAAAGCCGCATAAAATAAAGAAAACTAGGTATTCCGACAGACTAGTTTAGTCAATTCTTACGTATTTTGAGGCGCCGAATCCGAGTACGAAATTCAATTAAAATTTGTAGAAATTATTTGAAATTCCAGGAATATATGATAAATTAAATTTCTCTGAAAAACCCGTACAAATAAAATGGTCGCGTGCAAAGTATGCGTTCGCGTCCTTTGGTTTTTATTTTCTAATATTAAAAGCAGAAACTATTGAAAAATTCATAACATCAAATTTTTAAATATTACAAGTTTAAAAAAATGTTTGAAAACAGTTAAATAATTTCATGGATGCCAATATTTTTCAAGGGTCTGGAGATCATAAATATTGTGTCACATATTGTTAAATTTTAAATAGTAGTATTTTAAAAATTTTAAATTGACAATTGTTTATATTTAAAAAATATACATGTACAATTGATAATTCAAACATTTTTGAATTTAAATTGTTTAGAAATGGTCTTATATTACAAAATCAGCATTTTTAATTTCAAACGTTTAAAATTTGAAATTGTCTGAGCACTAAACATAGTATCTATTAAACATTTGTTAAGGGTGTTGGTTAGATCCGACTTGGAATTTTTTTTTTCTAGGCACGGCACTGACTCCATATATATTTTTTCCCAAGCATTTAAGAACGCAAGAATGAAAGCTTGTCAAATAGCGGGGGTTTTGCGAGATCCTGGGATCAACAAAATTGATAGGAATGAAGCCTTTTGCTGAGGCAATCATAATTTCCACGGAAATTATAAATTTTGCGAAAGGGAGAAATCTGCGGATAGCAGAAGACAGCATTTGAACGGTGAGAACCGTTCGCAAATTTATTTTGTTACTCACAATTCTGACATCACAGAAGCATTTTCAGAGGTCATGCAATATTCAAAGACCCAAAACTTGATGATGGCGAACCTAAATATTTCGAAATACGTCGCGAAATGGAGAAAAATGTAGAATAAAATTGAGATGTCCTGTGTATGTGAAGAGCATAAGACATTAGACTGTAGTAGTAAGCAGCAAAGCAACCGCGGCATATAGACCATCCTTCAAATTCGCGCTGCAATGCTCTGAAGTCCGCCCCGATTTCGCGAGTGGCAATGTGTGGTGCGGACTTCAGAGCATTGCAGCGCGAATTTGACAGATGGTCTATATGCCGCGTTTGCTTTGCTGCTTACTACTACAGTCTAATGTCTTATGCTCTTCATACACACAGGACATCTCAATTTTATTCTACATTTTTCTCCATTTCGCGACGTATTTCGAAAAATTTAGGTTCGCCATCATCAAGTTTTGGGCCTTCGAATATTGCATGACCTCTGAAAATGCTTCTGTGATGTCAGAATTGTGAGTAAAAAAATAAATTTGCGAACGGTTCTTGCCGTTCAAATGCTGTCTTCTGCTATCCGCAGATTTCATTCCTATCAATTTTGTTGATCCCAGGATCTCGCAAAACCCCGGATATTTGACAAGTTTTCTTTCTTTCGTTCTCAAATGCTTGAGAAAAAATATATATGGAGTCAGTGCCGTGCCTCGGAAAAAAAAATTCCAAGTCGGAACTAAGCAACACCCTTAAATATATTAAATGAAACTAAAAGTCGTAAATATTAACATTTTTAAATTAAGCCCTGAGGGTAAACCAACTTTAGATAAAAAATGGTCTCAATTAAAATTATTTTTAATAAATAAAGACCATTATTAGGTTTTATTTTGGTCTTAAAAAAAGTTTAGGTTTCTTCATTTAGGAAAAAGCAAGAGAAAGATGTTTGTTTAATATTTGATGAATCTTTACATTAATTAAATATATGGAATGTATATTCAAAGAAAAAATATTTAATAACTACTGAAAAGTGTATTTCAATTTGCTGAACTATTAAAAACTGGTAATTTGGTTGTTTTTTAAAATCGTTGAAATTCTAGAACTTACTACATTTATGTTCAATCTAAAAATATCATCAGGGTTAGTTGTGAATCTTGTAATTTTGCTTCGAATTTCGGTCTACTCGAACGATAATTGTTATAATATATCTAACATAATGACAATTGTACCATCGTACTTTATTATAGTTAATTTCAAAATTATTGAATTCATATACATTCAATGAAAAAATATTTCACCTTGAATGTTTTATCTACATCCTAAATAGTTTAGTTTACAATAAGTTAAATTTAATAAAGTTAAATTGATTATAGTAAATAATTTTGTAAGTTAAACAAGCTTTCAATACTCACGGTAGCATATTTTCGTTTTGAATAGAATAATTTTGTAAATGTAAAACGAACAATTGTATTTTCAAATATTGCAAATTAAAATAGAAAAGGGGAAAAGGGGAAGTTTTCAAGAATAGGGAAAAATAATAATTTGAAAAAAGGGGAAACGCAGGGGAATGAGAGAAAGCCTTTGCACCCTGAAAATGTTATGATTGTATGTTTTGTGTTTTATTTTAGACGTTTATCAAATAAAATCGAAGACAAACATTAGACTTAAGGGAGGGGGGGGGTATTTGTGACATGACCCTGGGGGGGGGTTATAACTTTGTGAATCATCTTTGACGCAGGAGGGCAGGGTCGGAAAAAGTGTTCAAAAATGCGTGACGTAGTTTTTGATATCTAATAATAAAGAAATACAAATTTCTTATTCAAATCACCAATCTCACTTTATCCTGACTTTCTGATTCACCTTCAGAAACCATATTTCAAAAACTATTAAATCGAGCAAAAACAAACATTGTTCAGTAAGGTGTTGTATTGTCGTAAAAGTGTGGGTGCCACGTGCGTGTTGGTAGGCGATGAGGTAACCGGGCTGGGGTTGAGGGGAGAAGAGGGGTTGGTGGTCGGGGGTCGCTGGGCCGGCAGTGGCGGTAACGCGATAAACGGATTAACGGCGAGCTCGAACCGGAGCTCGTGGGTTGAGTTCTAGGTAGCGAGGTGCGGGCCATCGGGGAAGGTTGCTGGGTTAGGGGGTGAAAAGGGGAAGGGTCGGTTAGGTCGGGGAATGTCACGGCATCGCACGTTGCCCGACACCCCCCCCCTAACCCCCATCCCCTAAACCCACACCACAACTCCCAGTGCACGGTACGCTGCCCGCATCAAAGCTTCACTCGGACGGATCCTCCGCCCTCGTCGCTTCTTTTTCTCTTCCTTTTCCCAACCACCCACAGAAAACCCGTTCCGACATTTCCCATTCTCGATGCTTTCGCGGTTTTCCACCAAACGATAGTCAGTTTCGTCCCAACCCCACTTCTACCTTCGTTTTGTCCCGGTTTCTTGTAATTTCGCTCCTTTCCAAGTTTCTCTCCTATTTTTTGTTTTCTTTTGTGTTATATATTTGTATCGTTTGTCGGATAATAAGAAAAATTCGAGTATTCAAAGAATTTAAAAGAACTCAAGGTAAAATCTATTGAATTCAAAAGAATTAAAGAGTATTTAAGGTAAATTTTAGATAATTCAAGAGAATTCAAAAGAAGACAAGAGAAGTACCAAAAATTCAGAAGCAGGTGTACATCTGAATTCATCAGTGGTTAACCCCTCAAAGGGGGAAAAAAATAAAATTGGGAAATGATATTAAGTATATAGGGCTTTCGGAGACTCATTATTCTTTCTTTTTCTTCCTTTTTTCTCTCCCCTTTCAAATATATATGTCGTAGCCCAGTAGCCGACCCAGTCGGTTAGCCGACTCGCTGGCTAGTCGGCTAATAAACGCTGAGTAGCCGACTGTATACCTGCACCTGCTCACGTTGGCCGCCCGTCGCATGACCAGCGGCCAGTCGTCTATTGAACTAGAGCGTTTCAGCCCAGTAGACGACTATACTGACCGCGAAAGCACGGTCTAAGTCCAGTCTCTTATGCTCTATAGAATATATTTCTCCCACCCTACTAATTCCAAATTTGAGTTGATGTTGCATGCCATTAGTGTCTTCAGATCACCTTACGTGTTCTATAGTTGAGTGAGCATCATCTGTTTGAAAGTGTAAGTTTAAAAATGAACGAAAGTATCGTAAATCGCGTTGAATTTGAGGAGAAGTTTCGGGAGTTTTACAATAAACAAAATAGCAACCGATCTGTGTGGGACAAAGCACAACTACAAAACGTAGTTAAAACGTTATGACTACTTGAGGGCAACTTGTATGATAATTTTATTATATTATTATATTTTATTATATTATGCATTATTATAAGATTATATAATTATAATATTATAATATTAATAAACATCAACTCATATCAATAATAATATAAATAATAAGTCAATTATTTATTATATTAATATTATATCATATATTATTAGAATATTATTAAACATCAACTCAAATCAATATTTATTAAATCAATTATATTATTATTAGTATATGATACATTATTCCAATATTATAATATATAATATTAGTCTACACTAGTCTACACTAATGATATAATAATAACTAAGATTTCTTCATTTTTAATGTAGGAAATTAAACTTCGTCTACTCAAAAATAGAATTAAAGTTCAATTTTGAACTATACAGAATTGTCAGTATAAATTTAACAATTTTATCAGGTCTTGAATAAAAAAGCACTGAAAAAAAGACGCAATATTCTTTTCTACTTTTCCTTGCCCCTTTTAAGAATCGGAGAATTTTTATTTAAGATTTTCTTACTAACAAACTTCATGTCCCAACTCTATATAAATTAAATTATGAATGGGTTAAAATTTCTAGTGAGAACTCTTTTTATTATTTTTTACACAAAGTATTGCATGCTGGCAAACAAATGATAAATCTCAATTCTTAAAATATGTGATGAATCGTTCGCATAGTCGTCTACTGGGCTGAAACGCTCTAGTTCAATAGACGACTGGCCGCTGGTCATGCGACGAGCGGCCAACGTGAGCAGGTGCAGGTATACAGTCGGCTACTCAGCGTTTATTAGCCGACTAGCCAGCGAGTCGGCTAACCGACTGGGTCGGCTACTGGGCTACGACATATATATATATATTTTTTATCTGATCTATCTATTAAAGGGTTACAAATGTGTGGCTTTTCTTAAAATAGGCTATGTTCAGTCGGTTTGATATGCAAAAATGAATTTTTTTATTGATTGTTTTGAAGACTAGGAACAATCCTTAAATATTGGTTCTTTTAAATTAAAAATAATCCAGAGTAAAAGAAAGTTGTAATGTCTTTTTTTATTTATAGTTCGAATAATTTTCTTTGGAATATGATTGTGGGAAAAAAATATCTTATTTATTTGAACATTCAGAACTTCAGGTATATATTAAAGAGTAGGAATATATATACCTTTTTGTCTCAAAAAGGATGAGTTTTCATCAGTAAGGGTATTTAAATACAAATATTTCTCACGTAAACTTTTTTTGGTAAAGTACCGACCAGAACTGTCAGCCCGCTAAAACGAATCGTATAAAAAACATGCCCAAGACGAAAATCGGTTTAATCGGTCCGATTTTCATCTTTGGCACGCTGCTAAATTCTTCATGATAATTCAGGAACCAGTAAATATTTCATTATGTTCTTGGTCTCATTTTGGACAGGATATTTTAAACATTAATTTAGGGAAGTTTTAATTTTTTCATGAACTTCCCTGAAGCATGTAGATAGTGGAATTGAAGAATCGAAAATTAGTTAAAAAAGGAGAATAGGTCGATCCTTCTCACATAATATCTAGGCGCATATTTACTGAAAATACTTCAAGTAGGGCTCAATCGACGCAGAATTTAATAAGCTTTCTAGCGTGTTCTAAAAAATCTTTCTAACTTATTTTCTTGCTGGGGTAACCACGAAAAAAGAGAAGCATGTTTTAATACGATATTCTTTAGTGGACTGACAATTCTGGCCGGTAATGTAATTCTGGTGATTATTAAACTCCTCATTCGCTAGATGATATGCAATAATCATAGAATATCCCTTTATATTCCAGAATCGGTGGTTATTAGTTAAATCCTTTTATAATTCCATGGGTATCATTTGATAAAAATCGTAACTATATAATTTTTTACTCGTACAATATATTATGTGATATATTCTTATAGAAGCAATATTATGATTTGTAGCATAACAGGAGTATTTTTTATTGATATTCATTTTTTCAAATATTTTGGTTTTTTCCAAAACAAAACATTTAGCTTGAATTCCTTGAATGTTTACAATATTTGAATACACTGATATGCTAAGTTTCAGGGTAAAAAATTTCGAAACCTTAATTTTTCACTGAAATAAGTGTGAAATAGCGAGAAAAGTATGGATCTTGGAAGAAAACTCGATTTCACTGAAAAGTGTACTTAGCACCGTTTAGCTACACCTCCTTCAATTAACGATATAACATCTGAAAATTAGGACTCGCTACGTTGAATTCGACATATGATTTTCAAAATATTTTTTGATGCTAAACAAGAATCTGCCCTCCATTTGTTGCCAATAAGCGTGGTTTAATAGATACATACAACTCAATTTGTTAATAACAAATGTTTTTAGAGGTCAAATCGAAAATCTTTGAGACATTCGCCGAGTCAACTCGATGCCTTTTTTAATGCATATTTCAAATAACAAATCTGTCTTGCAATAACTACAACAGTTTTAGAAATAATCTCAACAAACTAAACAAAATATATACAAAATTCTTGGAAAACTGAATGGCCTATATTTTTGCTAATATATAGTTCATGGAGAATAGACATAAGGGGACTAAAGTAGTGTAACCGAAAATGAGCAAATTGTTGTCGTATGAAAATGGTTACAATACTTCCCGTTCCCGTGTCTGGCACTAGTGTGGCACGCGTATTGAATGGTAGCTGCCTTTGTTGACATTCACACATTTTGAATTATTTACAATTGTGATATGTGATTTACAGAGATAAATTTTTATTGGCATAAAAAAGATTTAAATAATTTAAATAATCTTATCCACCGTGAAACATCGTTTTTTGAACTGTGTGTAATTGTAGTCATCCTGCAACGGACGAGGTAGGTACTTTTGAATTATTGCGCTAACGAATTAACATAACCTTCACGGTATAAAGATTTGAATGGAGAATAATTAAGATTTTGATTTCAACGCGAAAGTCAGGAGTATTGTATTTTATAAATATTGAATTTTTCACCAGTTTAAAATGAACCAAAGGTTTCCTTTGGAATTTAGTTTCATTGTATTCATATCCGGGTTTTTGATGTTGCTAAAAGTTCAAATTTTTCTCTCTTCAATCCTCAGTACTAGGTTGAAGGAAAATACATGGCGGCGCCCATCGATACGCATACCACACTAGCGCCGTCAATGTACAGGACCTTGGACTCCTTATGTCTATTCTCTATGATATAGTTTTTTGATATGAACAAGGGCCATATTTGTTCACTTTTTTCATTCCAAACAATAATTCGAAAAGAAGTGTGAGTTCAGATAATCCTTCCTTGAGATATAATGAAAATTCTGCAACACTTTTTCCTTATATATCAAACTTCAATGATGCATTACTATATGCTTCAAAGAACTGAAAAAATTAGTTTTCCTAAGGTTTTTTGGGTCGCTGATATCCAATCTAAAGTCAGATTTTCTTTTATTTACGTGCGGTCTGCCATATTGCACAGCCATTTGTAATTTGAAAATCAGACTTTAGATTTGATATTACCGACCCGAAAAACTCTAGAGTAAGTAACTTTTTAAGTTCTATGGAGCATATAGGCTGATGTGCCACTAAACGTTTACCCATACACGGAAAAAATGTATCCGTAAAAAAGTCACGAACTAGTAGCTAGGTCTCGGATATGAGA
>CAKNYM010049606.1:87833-152396 GCA_932195095.1 Andricus curvator | reverse complement strand
TTCTTCATATACAAATTACTAAATTTGTATTTGATTTCAAATGAAAAGTAATGATATAATTCAGGCGACAAATTTTATTAGTTAACATTTTATTTTAGCTTGTGCCGTTTATCAAAAAAGTTAATTTTTTCATTTTCAATATATTCTTACCACAAAAATTGATTACGGGTTTGTAAGTCTTTTTTGAATGCACAATTTGTGTTCATTTATATGTTTTCGTTCCTTTCATTGTTTTTTCAAAAATTTGATTTTTTTTACTGTCAATGTTATTTTCACGAATAAAAAAAAACCACGCATCCTATCGAAACGTGAGTCACAATAAATTTTTAACTCTTCCTTGGATGAACAAATTTTGTTTCGGTCATTTTTTCGTAGCTGGTAATATTCGTCTGAAAATTTGATTTTTCTATTTTCAATGCTATTTTTTACGAATAAAACAAAAACTACGCGTCATATCAAAAAGTGAATAATAAAAAATTTGTAGATCTTTTTTAGGTGCACAATTTTGGTGAGATGATCTTTTCTGGTATCTTGCATAGTTTGACAGCAAAATGGCTTTTTTGATTTTTTATTAATTTTTTGTATAAAATATTATAGGGTGTTCAGGAATCAACGTTTTTCTCCTCTTGACTTTTTTTCATATCGTGCGTTTTTCGGCTTAAAATGTTCATTTTCGTTTGTTTTTTGGAATTTTGAAAATGCTATAACTCCAGTAATTTTTTTTTATCACGAAAAGTCATAAGAATATTTTGTTCGTCATTTTGCGTACTACTAATAAACGTACATAGAATTTTCAAATCTTCCAAAAAAGTGGTCTCAAAATTTTTCAAAATGTGCTCACTTTTTGGATTTTCATCCAAAATAGCTGGTTAACGAACTCGTTCTCTATTTTTCGGCCATAAAAAAGTGTGCCAAAGCTCAATCAAATGTGATCATTTTTTCGAAAGTTATCGCGGCTCCAGACAGACAGACAGACAGACTACAGACAGACACCTTCGTAAAAATCGTTTTTTCTACCTCAGGGGGTCTCAAAACGTGGAGATTTGATGAAAACCGACTATGTCAAATTTTACATACAACCAATACCTTCTCATTAGAATGAGAATGTAAAAATGCAATTTATTAAAAATGTAATGTAATTTGAAAACCATGCTTTTTTGTAGAAGAAATATATGATCAGAGTGTCGAAAGAAAGAAACAGAAGGAAAAGAAAAAAGAATCTTGGCATGTGTATAGTGAGGCACTACAGGCAGTATCACACAACAAAGCAGACCGCTCTATTTTGTGGTAGCGTTTTTCGATACAATCCTGCTTCCAAACTGTCGACAGTGCTTTTTTCTCTTTTATTCAGCTTACCCTTATTTTTAGTCGGAAATCCCGGAGGGAGAGAACTGTCGATCTCGGGGTCGGGACAAGTCACACCGAATAAACTCATCCCGGGAGAAGTCTTCCCAGGAAAAGTCATCCCGGGATATCACATGCCAAGGGACCAGTCTTCCCTGGACATAATTCCCAAAGGAATGACCTCCCAGGAAATCTCTTCGCGGGTATTTTTGGAAAAAGTCTTCCCAGGAAATCTCTTCCCACCTTTAAATAAATATTGATGTCCTGTGGACATGCATTCTGCCAAACGTGTCTTTCAATTCGATGCCGCGCATGTAAAGTTATTATTAGGCATACACTCTCTTCTGAAAAATTGGTGTGTTTTTGCCTTAAAGGCATGTGATAGTTTTTCACGTGACCAATTTAATGTTATCATATTCGGCTATTTTATCATTAAAAAAAGAATATATTGTGCTCGGTAAAATGGTTTAAAGTATACAGTCCCGTGAAGACCTGTCCGATGGTTTCTCGAAGCATCTAATATTTTTTTGCAAGTAGGAAGTGATTTCCTAAGAAGATTTATCCGGGGAAGACCTATCCAATGGTGCCTCACAGCATTTTATGTTTTTTTGGATGTGGGAAGTGATTTCCTGTGAAGACATGTCCCAGGAATACCTGTGCAAAGGTACGTCAAAGCGTGTAATATTTTTTTTGAAGTATGATGTGATTTTATTGAAAGACTTATCCAATATTACCAAAGTCCGAGCGTCTAAATGTATAGAAGGGTAGACATGCAGGAGGAGTGAAGCGCAAATTCAGCAGGACAATTTAAGAAAAAAATAAGGAAGTGCTTTCGACATACGTTTCATGCTTTATCGAACTAAAAAAAGTTTGCTTATAAAAAGCTATCCGGTTTCGAGAAAATTAATGAAACAGATCACGTCTCGAGGTTAGATTTCGGGTCCGTATCGACTTTTAACATCATTCAACATTAATTGTGGAGTCAACTTGCAGTTTAAGAAAAAACTACAAATTTTACATTGTAGCTATTGAATGGACGAATTGATTTGAAAAAAGTTTGCTTTAAAAAAGTCATGCAGTTTTGAGAAATTTGAAAATCTAATTATGACTTCGAAATAGCGTAAAACTGACATTTCAACTTCGAATGACGATAGAAACAATAATTTTGCATATTTCGAAAAAATAAGAAATTGAGTTTTAGATTATTTAGTACTGAATGGAAGGGACCTAATAGTAATTAAAAATAATTAGCCAGTGTCGAGAAAAATGAAATTGGATTCTTTACTTTGAGGTTAGAAAAGCTTCTCGGACAACTTTAAACGGCAATAATTACTGCGATTATTATTATTTTCCTTATATTGGGTGACTTCTTGTAACATTATGTCCGTTGAAATTAGAAGTAAGCAATTTATTATTTTATCCTATCGTAGATTGTACTATGTCCATATTTTCAGGATGTGATTAATTCAAGACATTCACGGAAAATATTGTTTGAACTTTTTATCATAAAATCGTAGAAAAAATATTATAAAACGGTAACGATCATCAGCGTATGGATCCTAATGCATATTTTAACGCCCCTGAATATTTTCCATATATTCTTGCTGCGCCCAAGGAGGCATGAAACCTGATCCTGTGGGGCCTCTTTCTAATTCCAAATTAGCAAAATCCTCCATCATGTAATCTGTAAACAAACAAATTTATCAATAAATTATAATGCATTAGGAATTGCAGAGAAGTGTTTATGTGTACCTTCGTGGAGAATTTTTTTGGTAACCCAATTGTCGTTGTAATCATACGATTTCAGGACTTCATTGAAATTCTCTTTCGAAATTTTTATTTGCACTGCATCTCTGATATGCATGCTGTTTCTTGTTTTGAAGGCGGCTATGGCGATTGATTTCCAAATAATAAAACCTTCCTTCATCAGAAATCATAATGTCAAAAGGATTTTTAATTCCAGCGGAACCGATCAGGGCAGCAACATCTTTCAGAACAAACATCTTGGTTTTGCGTTTCGATTTTTCGATGAGGCCGAAGTCTCTATCGGGAGCCATATATGTGTGGCCTTTTACTAAGAATTTATGAGTAAGTTCGTCAAAGTAACCTTTTGCAATCAGAACCATATACATAGCAATGATGAATTGATTCTTGTTTTCTCCCCCGCAGTTGTCGCTCCAAAGAATCAATTTTCTCATATAACCTTTCCCCTCTTCTTGTGTAAAATAGTCGTATAGACACTTTGCGATTTTTGTACTTCCTCAGCCTTTAAAATCCTCTGTCCAAATACTCATAATGCCTTTTCTTCGGCGCTTGTCATGGATGCCGAGATTGTAGCAGTTTAACTGACGACTGTATAACATTTTGCTATGAGTCAGGCTTGGTAGTCCAATTTGCTGATCTAAATCGAAGGACACAACGTAGTTTTCGAGTTTTTTTTGTCCTTCTTTGCCATCAGTTGACTCCTTGCGACTTCTTCGTGGTATTTCTTAGCGATTCTTTTGCACCATTTCTGTCCACAGTAGTTGGTGCATGCAATTCTTGATTTTGCAGTTTATCTCATGTGCAGCAGGTATCAGTTCGCGGTCTACGAAAGGAAAGATTAAATTTCTTGCGAAAAATGGAATAGAACCGCCTTTCAGTGACTGGTGGATTTTTTTTCAGTGTGTTCGTCCCGATATTTTCTCTGAAATTCCCAAAAAAGCAGCAAAACATTTAGATCTTCTGAGAGGTACTTCATATCCGGAGCATCCTCTCGGTTATAGTGACCGCATTTAAATGGGATGCAAGATATAAACTCCATCATTTTCGCAGTCCACTCCGCCCGTCTGAAGAATTTTCTAGGGCCACCACGCTCATCTGCCGTACCCATTATTCCATGGTCTATTTTTCTGCAAATTAACGCTACTCTCTTTTTCTTGATTCCAAAAATTACAAGCATCAGGAAGCTGGCGATGTCTTTTTACTGGAACCGAATTAATGCATCCTCTCAAAAACCCTTGTTGCATGTTGTAATTTGGTAAATCGTAAAATTGGCTACGGAGATATTGAATATCGCTTGCAGATAATTCTTGCGAACACTTGAAAGTGCATTTGCAGGTAAACTGCAAAAACAGACAAAAATACGAACTTATAGGACTAACCGCAGAGTAAAATATTTTTGAACAATATAAAAAGGTTCGAACATGTGTTTCATTTATTAGTCGATAACCTAGATAGAAACTCAGAAGCCTCGAGAAGGAGAAAAAAAACCTTTTGCGGGACGTTTTGCAAAAAATCGTCTTTTACAGGACGTTTTGCAGGACATTTACCTTCGCAGGACACATTGCTCAAATGCGGGACTGTCCTGCGAAATACAGAACGAATGGTCACTTTACTTCAGAGTAATTGAACTATATACGATGCACAGTGGGGGAAAAAACTTCTTTGGGACAAAAATCCGCCGTCTTCACAAATCTGAACGGTATTTTTTTTTCAAATACTTAGAAAGGATGATACTTCGATGGAGTATTGCACGCTTAACAAAAATGGTATAAATTTGTTTTTTAACTTTAAGATGCAATTTTTTATATTTGTACTATCTACTTAGACCCATTTATTGATATTTCCTTCAAAAAATAGAGGGTAATGAAATTACTTTCGTTTGATAGAAATTTTAATTGCAGATGAAATTTCTCCATTTGTTTGATTGTTATAAACAAATTAATGAATATAAGTAATATCTGCTGCATTTTCGGAATTTAAATGCATTACTTACACAGAGTTTCTTATTAAAATGTTTAAGAATAATATTTAATTGCAAAGGAACACGAACAAATAATAATAGGTAATTGTTTAAACAAGTATTATGAACAAATTCATTTATCCGGCATTTTTATTCATGTGAAGAATAGAATTGAAGAGTATTATGATGAAATAAATGAATAAAGTCTTTATTTGTTGGACTTTACGGACTGCATCTGCTGCAAGTTCTGGTTCAAAACAAGGTTTTATGTTTTGCAACTATAGGAGGCACTGCATTGATAAAAATTGTAAATGTGGGTCCAACTACGTTTATAAATAAATGAATAATTATATAAATAATAAATTAATGAATTTATTCATAAAACTTGCTTAAATTATTAACTATTATTATTTGTTGGTGTTCGTTTGCAATTAAACATTATTCTGAATCATTTTAATAAGAAAATATGTGTAAGTATTGCATTTAAATTCCGGAAATGCAGCAGATACAATTTATATTCATTAATTTGTTTATTACAATGAAACGAATGAAAAAATTTCATCTGCAATCAAAATTTCTATTCAACGAAAGTAATTTTACTAACCTCTATTTTTTGGAGGAAATGTCAATAAATAGGCCCAAGTAGATACTACAAAAATAAACAATTTCGTTTTTAAAGTTAACTCACAAATTAATATAATTTTGTTAAGCGTGCCATACTCAATCAATGTATCATCCTTTCTAAATATTAAAAAAAAATACTTTGATCCATTCAGATTTGAGAAGTTGGCGGGTTTTTGTTCCAAAGAAGTATTTTTCTCCCACTCTGGGTCGTATATAGTTCGATTACTCTAAAGGACAGTCTCGAGTCAGCTCTTTTGAAAACCACCAATCAGAACGGGTTTTGGTGGTTTGAAAAAGTACAGAACGCGTTCCTGTCGTTTAACTCGGTATTTTACCGTTTTAAAAACAGCCACAGCGTTCTGGCATTTCTGGCATTGTGGGAAGGGATGTCCGAGGAAGCCTTGTCCTTTGAAGAGATTTCCCGGGATGGATTTTCTGGGAAGACTTGTCCCGGAAAGACTTATTCGGTTTGACATGTTACGGCTTCATAACTTCCAAGTTGTCTACTTTCAAACATGAAAGCGCTTCGGTGGTTTAAAATTATAGTCCAATTTTTTAAGCAGATAAATAAAACTTTCATTTTATTCTGAAGTTTATAACAATTATTTAGGCTATATCCCAAGTAAAAAGAAATTTATGAGTTTCTTCAGAACTTCTATACAATTTGTACAGAATGCATTCTATAAACATTGTATAGAAATTTGGACATATAGAATGTCTATAGAATGAACGGAAATGTATAATTAATACACAGTAACAGAAATGGGAGTGGAATTAGGTATGTTTTAAAGAAGTTCAGTAGCGCAAGTCTAATTTGACAACATTAGACAAATATTAACGTTGTGGCATTGCAAAATAATTGTTCCACCTCGAGTATTCCGAATGCAGGTATGAGTAAATCCGAATTACTTCAAGCAAATACAACTAAATTTTAGCAGTTCACGATGATTTCGACGGCATTTAAACGAATTCAGGTGTTGCATGAATTCAAAATGAATTGAAGTAAATTCAAGATGAGTACACGCGAACTCAAGATAATCTCACGAGAATTCAAGCAATTTTTAGATGAATTCATGGGAGTTTATGATGAAATCATGAGAATTTAAGGTGAATTCAAGTACATACATAGATTAGCAGTTCGAATTCGAAAGTTCGTTGCCTCACTACCCGATTCGGGTAGTGTTTCTAGGTGGATATTTACTACCAATGTGGGTCCACCACACCCACGACGGTCACCCATCCAAGTACTAATGCGCTCAACAATGCTTAACGTTAGTGATCTTATGAGAACTGGTGTTTCCAGCGTGGTATCGCCGTTGACGATGAATTCAAGTAGAATATATAAATATATAGCAACTTCAATATGCATTTACGTGAATTCAATATGAATTTACATGAATTCGCGATGCGTTCAAGCGAGATAAAGTTGAAGTCACGTGTTGTGCTGTTGGATAGTAGTTTATGGGGGAAAATTTGGTCATTCGCATAAATATTTACTGAGGGCAAACGGGTGAAAAATTTGTAATTTTCGTGGATATCGTCTATTTCGGCAATCTGTAATTCTTCTAACGACGATTAAAAAATCGTCCAATAAAGTTTCGATAGTTTTTTTCACGCCCTTCCCATTGGTCAGTGCATCTTTTGAAAAAATAAATATTTTACCTTCAAAAATAAAGTTCAGAAGTAAATTTGACTTTTTTCATAGAGCATTTAAAACTTATTTTCGTCAATAAAAAATTAAATTTTACTTATTTTTAATATCAAGTTACTTAAAGGGAAAACCCCTACCTATAAAAAAGTCAAATTTATTTTTGACCATCATTTTTGTAGGTCAAATATTTATTTGTTTAAAAATGCTTACAATGAATGATAAGCGCGTGAAAAAACGTATAAAAAGTGTACAGGACGGAAATTGTTTTATCGCCCTACCCCTCGATAAATAGTTATTCAAATTACACAAAATTTTCTTCAATGTTCAAGTGAGTTCTACGTGAATTCAAACGAGCACAAGATAAATTCAGGCGAATTTAAGAGGAATGCACATGAATTCAAGATGAAGTCAAGTGAATTCATAATAAACTCAAATGAATTCAATTGAGATGAAGTTGTATTCACGCAAGTTCAAGATAAATTCATGTGAATTTAAAATGAATTCATGCAAATTCAAGATGAATACATGTGAGTCCACGTTGAATTCACGTGACTTTAAAAAGAATTTACATATTTTTAGAACTCACCCTTCATTTTTTAAACAATTAACATTTGTTTAAACAATTTTTTCGAAAAAATATCCAAAATTTACACCTCCTCTAAGGAACATGAACTAATTCGTTTAAATCAAAAATCAGCATGATCAATTTACTTTATTTTTAATTGTTCAAAAAAATGAATATTTTGTCAAAACAATTGTTTAAACAAATCGACGCCTCCATTCAATATGAGTCTATGTGCTGACAGCGCCGTGTATGAGACTATGCGCTGTGTATAAGCATAAGGGAATAGTCTCATACAGAGCGCTGTTAGCACATAGACTCATGTTGAATGGAGGCGTCGAAATGGGAATCGTATGAGAAATTATGGGCAAGTGATTAAAAATGTCATCATATGAGAAGGTAATGAAATTTGTTGAATGATTTGCAAACAACTGCACTTTTTTTGCCTAATTTAGGTCAAAAATTACGCTTCAACAATGAAAAATTATGTGAAAAATTAAGAATAGGCCGTGTCTAGGTTTATGGAAATTTTATGGTCGTAGAACAAATATTTTTTCTGAGTGTAGGGGAGCTTGAAAAGGGCGGCTATGTTCATCAAAATTCGGTGAGCGTAGCACAAATATTTTCGGTGAGCCTAGACACTTCATTAGAAATAAAGTAAATTTATCGTGTTGATTTTCGGTTTAAACTAATTATGTTCATGTGTTACGTCCCAAGAGATATAACCTATCTTATATTTTATTTAATTGAAAGATGGTTCCTCGTTTTAGAATCTAATTTTAAAAAAAAACAGAAAACTGGCATTAGGTTAACAACCAAATGATCAGAAATAAACTGAGTATACAAGAATTCAAGTTATACAAATTAAATAGATATTTATTTTATGAAATACAAATGGATAAGTAATTAAAGTCATGAATAAGCAGTATGACTTAGTCCACCTTGAATAGTGATGACTGATTGGCAAACAAGTATGGAGAGAAAGATCGTAGGAGGTGTTATTAAAATTTGTAACATACAGATTTTTCAGTTATGATGGAAGTTTCTACCCTCTCGTTCGCTGTACCGGAACGTACCTAGGCTATCAGATCTCGATACCCTGGGCGGGGCCTGCAGCGGATGAATGATGGCAAGAATATTGATCAGTAGGTTGAGATGACAGGTCAATTCTTCTGGCGTGTGTTCGTTTTCCTGTGTGTGACAGGTGTCCTTTTGATTGTTGATATAGCTTCGATTTCAAAACTTCCACACAGATGCTAACTTCAAAGGTTTAAGAAATACTGGAAACTTCTTCTATTTTTCAATTTCTGCTGCTTATAGCAAGCTTTTAAGCTGGTCGTTAACTGAAGATGGTTGCTAAACCTAAACTGATGATGACTTCTAAACTTCTTCTGGCAGTGATAAATCTCAAATTGATATCTGCTTCATAATTAGAAGTATTTATGTACGTTACCCTTCTTCAGATTCACATATGGGCGAGTGTGATTAAAGTAGGGGTAGTTCTAGGCTCCAATAAGCGTCCATTATCGGTCATGTGAAAGAGTGGGTAAAGGCACATATTTGTAGAATGACGCAGTGATCCTAATGCACTATATCCTTTCCTAAGTACCGAAGGGGCAAGTAGTTCTATATGTAGTGATAAATGTATGCAAAGTATAATAACCAATGAGTAGTTAGAGATCGTGATATTTCCATATTTGGAGAATGACGCAGCTGTAAAAATGCATGGTATCCCTGCTCAGATATCGAGGGGTAGGAAGTTCTAGATGAAGTAGTAAATGTACGTAATGTATAATGGACAATCAGTAATTAGAGATCGTGATATTCCCATACTTAGCGAATGGCGCAGTTTTCAAATTCACAGTATTCCATGTTTAGAAAATGCATAGGTGTAGATTCGAGGAGTGTAACTTCCTTTTAGATCTTGTGGGGCTTTTCTGAATATAGAATAGTTTTGCGATTTGTTTCGTATTGGAAGTCTTCCTACAACTCTTATGTTGATAAACGATATGATTGTCGTTTCAGTGATGAAGATTTTCGTTTCTCACGACAATCTGGTATCCGGTGCATGGGAATGCATGCTAAAGACGTAAGAATGATACAGATATGTGGTATAGGTTCCAGCATGTTTATGCGTAGGAGATTAAACATATAGTAGCTTTACATCGTTATCTTGATGGTTGATTGATGGGCCTATAACTGATATAATTGATCTTCATGATATTATGTTTATTTATCATAAGATTTTGGCAAAAATTGTTGGGCATTGGCTTTCATGGAGGTTTTTGCAATATTTCAATATGATATTTCAACTTACTGATTTGTTATTGAATATGAATGTATTATCGTTATAATCCATTTCTTATGAATGATAATACTTATTACAAAAGTCGGGGGACGTGACATACGTTACTCAGAGAAGGTGTAGATTTGTTATGTTTTGTCCAACATTTCTTTTTTAAATGAAAATTGTTTAAACAATGATGCATAAGTGGTAGAAATACAAGACATACCAGGATTATATGAAGTTTGTTGACAAATCTGCAAAAAACTAAATGTTTCTGTCTTACTCCAGTAAAAAGTTGAATTTAAGCAAAACAAAATAAGTCAAAATAGCACCTTATCTGGTAAATTTTGGACATAACTTCAAATCAACCTCCATCATATACCTACTCGAAAATAATGTTTCTTGAGGGGTAGAAACTTACGCATTTCAGTCTCATATTCGTAAAAGTGGGTGTTTTTCCACAATGCATTTACAATGGGAAAATTAGGGGGTGATGGGCGGAGCCCAGAAACATTGTCTAATTTAAAAAAATATGGATTTACTTTTTTAGAAACTTCAAAAATTGAACCATTATCCAAAACGAAATTCGAGCTTTTTTTTGGACCACGGTAAAGAATAAAAAATTCGTCAGAATGATCCTTACAACATACATTCAAAAATTGAAGGATATTTTTAAATTTTATAAACTAGCTTCTTCCCTCTTAAAGTTTGTGGGTACTAAATGGATGAACACCAAAACTTTGATGGCATGTCGCATTTAGGGAGGGGAGGTAAAAGTGGGAAAATTAGGTAAATTTTCGAAAGCACTAGGGACATGTCGTGCACCTGTGAATGTAAATGAACGTTGGCTCCGGTCTCCGGTTTTGTCGACCTGTGTCGGGTACTAGGGGTTTAGGGAGCGATCCTGCTATGGTACTACGGTGTATGCTGGTTCGCATTAATCATCCACACAGAATGCCATGGCCAGTTCGCTCCCGACCCCGAGCTCGACGTCCCAAACCACTGCACTGCTACTCGCGTCAGTGGTGCTCAATCATCCGTTTCGTGTCGCGGAAACTCGAAAACCGGCGCGGCGGTCGGCTCGAGTAAATCTTTGAAACGCTCCGGCGGATGTGAGAGCCGTACCACACCGAAAACATACGCGAGACGCAGAACACGGGTGAAAACTCGTGTAACTTTGCCAAACTCAGCTGCTGGCATTAAGCTCGCCATAAAGTTCAACCTCACTAAATATATAATCGCAGGTCTTATCATTTTTTAACATTTTATTTAAATTCATAAAGAGAGAGCATTTGAGATTACACATTTTTCTAATGGAGGGATTCTAAAATAGGACCGTTTAAAAAATAAGTAACGCCTTTAGGGGGGTGGAAAGCATACAAAACACTACGGCTCCGTTCCGGGGGGGGGGGGGGGTCTGTAGAAGTTTTCTACTTAATGTAATCCGTATTTTTTTTATATATAATTGCATTAAACATACGAGTTTTGATAATATATACTAGGGGGTGGGGTGTCGTATAGGTTGGGACACCATATAGGTTGGGACAGCGCGTTTTCTCCATTTCTTTGCACTGTGGCACTTGTTATTACTGTCACATATTCCCAGATAGTAGCTATCTTTCTATGTCAGCTCAAGGAGATGGTTCATTAAGGCCATGTCAGCGGAACTTAAAAATTTTTTTCACAATTTTTTCAAAACCAACTTACGTCCACACGAAACGCGGTATCGAGTTCAAAATTTGGGAAACAAAACATAAAGCACTAAGAAACGCGGGTCTGGTCCTAAGTTTTTATAATTATGGAAAAAGCAAAAAAAAATTTGTGTGCAAAAAATTTTTTTTTATAATTATAAAAATTTAGGATGAGACCCGCGTTTCTTAGTGCTTCATATGTAGTTTCCCAAATTTTCGACTCGATATCGCGTTTCGTGTGAACGTCAGTTGGTTTTGAAAAGAATATGAAAGAAAATTTTGCGGTTACGCTCACATGGATTTAAATCAATATTTTTCATCGAAATTGCAAGGTAAATAAGTTCAAAGCATTATGAGTAAATCGATTGTTATGTCTGAAGAGGATTTTGCATATTTTGAGTGTTCATAATCAAAATAATCGCACTTTATGTTCGTAAGGATGACGTTGTCAAACTATATCGAATTGTAAAAGCACCTTCATTGAGTAACTAATCCCCCCCCCCCCCCCCGATCATTGTAGCCAAATTTGGCAGACAAGATCTACGGGATGAACTTATTGCAAGACGTAAGGTTAAGAGAGACTTCTCTACTTTGAATATGGGATGGACTGACAACGAAAAGCGTTTTATTTACCTTCGTGAGGCATTAACATCACTAAATAGAAAGATTTATGCCATTGCTCTCGGTCTTCGTATAGAGAAAAAAAATCAAATACTTTTGGATTGCTGGCGGAAAATTTTTTTGCCGTAAGGAGGATAGCTCGCCAAGAATACATCTGTCGAACATCCAATCTATTGAAGGACTACAGTAGCAACTACTCTCTAAGTCCATTATGTATTTGATAATTTTTTCTAGCCGAACATTAGCACTACTCCATCGTTTATGCTACTTCTACATAGGTAAATATCTGTCATATTTTATATATTGCTGCATGCTGGCCATTATGGATACTGTGCCTTCTGAAGTTAAATATCAACAATTTTGTATTTTTTACTGCGCTAATTCAGCCTTTCACTGCCTCTACAAATTGACCTTTCTTATTTTATTTTTATACATCAAGAGCTTTATGATACTTACTGCGTTCCTAACTTTTGATTATTTATGTGCCTTATTCCCTGTTTTCAAATGTAATCAAGTGAACTGGATTTTGTTGGTTATTACTCTCTGTTACTTTAGTTTCACGGAAAGGTATTTTCAACTCATTTACGTATTTCAGTCACTTCTATATTTAACTATACTTGAATTTTATCTATCACACACTTTTCCGCAGAGATAGAGATGAGAGAAAGGGGGTGGGGTCTGTATCTATATTCATGACAGCTTAAAGGGTATACAGGTGGGAGTGGGGCCTCTTGCCAATTACCCTACTGCTGGTAACGCCTCCTACGACAGGGAACTGGAGACTGACATTTTTGACCTAATACGCAATTATAATAAAATTGTACTCACCAGTGACCTAAACAGAAATCTTAATGCTACCAACAATTTAACTCACTATTTAAAATCAGTACTGATCTCTGCAGGATTATATATAGTTCTTCATGATACCACCCAGCACACTGATCATTCTAGTACATGGATTGACTTGATGATTGTTGACGATTTAGACAAGGTGATTTCTTCTACTCAACACTCAATCTCATTCCTCTCAAACCATGATCTAATCAGCATCCAATAGCAGTTCTCCTTTAATCCCTCCTCTAGTGTAACTCCTCTGTCCATACGCAATCTTAAAAATATAAATGAAACTGAATTTCTTGAGCACCTCTCTACTTATGACTGGAATAGGATTTTTACTGAAAAGGATATAAATAGAAAGGTGATTTGTCTGTCTACATTTTCATCTTCAGCCTTTGATAATTCTGCGCCTCTCCATGCCCTTAAAGCAAAGAAGAAGTCCACTCCTTGGATCACTTCTTATGTCAAAAATTTAATAAAAGAAAGAGAGAAAAAACGTAGATTGGCTAAAAGAACAAAAAATAGTATTATTCAAGCCGAATTTCGTAAATTGAGTAACTTAGTACAAACAAAAAACCGGGATTCATACAATCAATATAATTACAATTCTATCAAAAATAGGAATAAAAATGAAAACATCTCGCTTCTCTTAAGACGGCTTGGACTTATTCCTTCTAAACACTTGGCTCCTGATAACAATTTTTCCCCTGCAGACCTTTTGACAGCTTTTACTACAAAATCCACACTCCTTGCAAGCCGTCACATTTTAATAGTAATATGTATCACCTGTTCCTTATAGGGCTATTTAGCCCTAGGAACTTTTAATAAATAAATACAAATAAATACAAATACTTTTCGGTCATTGTTATGTACTTCTCGCACTCGACATTCCAGCATGTCTCATTATAAGCGAAAAATTGAACGGGGGATCACTGATTTCGAGGGTTTGGTACAATGGATTAGGCTGAGATTTGTATTTGCCCATTTTTATGTAAAACCCTAATTGAACAAATAAATATTTACTAAAAGGTTCACTGTGGCGTTTTAAAATTAGTGTTTACAATTATTTTTCATGTTTTAAGAGATGTCTGAACCTACACTACGAAATTTTGTTGGCAGATTGGAAGACATTCAGAAAATCAGCTGTAAAATTATTTTGGCATCGTAATTATATGTTTTGTGCACGAAAAGTAAGCTATTTAATAGACCTTCAAAATGGTATGATAAAAGCCCAAAAATATTATCATGGACAAAAGTTATGCGCCAAAAACTAAACCCGTTCCAACCTTTACTACATTTTCACCTACATTTTTTAGAAGATATTGGGGAAACAGTCCAAATTTTTCAATTTCACGTAGAATGGCCGTTATCGCTCAAGAAAATTGTATTAATTTTTCTCTGGCTGCATCCAAAGTCTGAGCTTATAGTCATATATAATGCATTAAATTTTCTTTAAAAATGTGTAGATTTCGAGACAGTGAGGGTACGTGAGTTAGCTTTCGCAGATGATAAGGTTGTTATGGCAGAGTCAATCGAGGACTTGCAAAGAATGTTGAGCAAACTGAATACAAGCATGAAGAACATGGACCTCAAAATTAACGTAAATAAAATAAAAACTATGGTGTTTGAAGGAAAAGGTGAGAAAACAATGTGCAACATTGCCCTATGGGGAGTTAGATAGGCGTATAAACGAGGGTAAGAAGGTTATCAGTAGAACAGGGAACATTATTAGAAGTAAAAATATATCAAATAAAGCTAAAAGGGCAATACATAGTTCTATATTTATACCTACTATACTGTACGATAGCGAGACGTGGATCTATCAAGAAAAGGATAAGAGCAAAAATTCCTGCGCAAGATGTGCGGCAAAACATTGATGGACAAAGTAAGTAATAAGATAATCCTCAAAGAATGTGGTGTGGAGGAGCCACTAGTTGACATATGTGAATGAAATTTGTTAAGATGGTTTGGGCATGTTGAGAGAATGAATGATGAACAACTAACGAAACAAGTGTATCACGGTAAAGTAAATGGCAGTGTGCCCAGAGGGAGACCACAGAAAGAATGGTCAGAATGTGTAAATGAGACCCTAATTCGAAGAGACATAAGCAGCCATAGAAACGAAGAGCTTGCATGAGAAAATGCATGGACGTGAAGGAAGCTCGAGAGGTTCGCCAGGACAGAAAAGTGTGGCGACAAATTAATAGTTTATAAAAAGAGTGTTAGTGGAGTGAATGGCGCCTGAAACGAAGACCTTGGATACTAATAGGCCCGAATGAGGAGTTTTACATGATGACTTTGTGAGGCTCTTCACTTGAGGTGATCGCTAGAGAGATTAATCAGCAACCTGGGTCGGAGGAGCGTTGCGGAACGAACGTGTTACTCAAATGAGTAAGACGGAAATTCTAGATCCATCTAAAAATCTGCACCCCCTTGCCCACATTACTCCCTTCCCTACCGAGTCAGTCACGCCTACCCCGAAAGGGAAATCGCTAAATGGTATATATATATATATATATATATATATATATATATATATATATATATATATATATATACATATATATATATACAATACAGCATAATTATTTTTTTTATATTTCTTTTCTAAATGAGTTTACTCGTGGGAAAAAGGAATAAAAATTCTTCATACGTCACGGATGTTTCAAGTTTTATCTTCGAAATGAGCCCTGAAACATAAAAAATGTTCATTATTACGACAGTTACTCATAATTTAAAAAATCTTGAAAATTTTGACTTTCTTTGCAATATCTTTTTGAAGATTTGATACAAAAGCTTCATTTTGGAGTCTGTAGACGCAAAAGAAAATAATAAAAGTCTCATATTTTATGCCGGTAATCTGTTTATAAAAAGAGTTATTACACAGGCACACGAAAAAAAAGGTCTTATCTACCAGATAAGATAAACATTTCTATACATTTTTGGGGTAGCTGATTCCGAATCACGGGTTGTTTTGTCTCGGTGAGATCGCATTTCGTTCCTATCCTCAAAAAAGTGATGAAAGTTGAAACTTTTCTATAACTTTTCTAGGTTAGGAACGAAATGCGATCTGACCGAGTCAAACCAACCCCGGATTCAGATTCGGCTACCCCAAAAACGTATCGAAATGTTTGTCTTGTCTGGTGGGCAAGACTTTTATTTTGTTCGGGTGCCTGTGTTATTAATTTAAAAAATAAAAAATAAATTTCATTCTCAACCAAGAGTTGTCCTTTATTCAATTAATTATTTTTCGTAAAAAAAGTTACGTAACACCTGTGTGGGGAGGGGGGAGTCGAACGAAAGACTTTGGGGTGTTACATGGGGGCAGGGAAGATAGGTCAAAAATGATCAAAACAGCGTCTCGTTTTTTTTTGATCGATTCTTATTACATTAAAAAAAAAAGAAGGAAAATATTAAGTTTTCCGAGAGATTGATAACTCGACCGATCAAGCGTACAACTACTTCTGACTTCAAGAGATTTCAGAATATTTCAGGAAGGTTTAATTACTTCAGGATATTTCCAGGTATCTCAACATAGTTTGAGATATACGTTAGGATATTTCGAGATACGTTAGGATATTTCAAGGTACTTAAATATACATATTTAAATACACTTCATCATATTTTAAGGAACTTCAAGATATTTTACATACATCGTGATCAACCCTCCTCCCGATTTGGTTCCAAATCTGAAGAAAGAAATGACATATTTTTGTTTTTTCGAAATTTCCCATGCAAAATATATTGGGAAAATGAGACGGAAGGACTTATAGAAGACTTTCCAATGAAAAATTCTACATATGTATCAATCAGATGGGGTTGCCGCCCCTAACATATCCTCACGGTGCTCCAAAAAGTACCCCTTAATCTAAAATGTTAAATTCTGCTCGAAATCTAGACCTTTCAACACTTTAGTCTCACTTTTTTTTTGCCAAAAATTATTATTGTTGGTCTAGTGGAATATCTATAATTTTTGTAAAGAAATTCTCAATTATTTGAACAAATTCCTTTTCTTATATAAAAAGGCAATCTAGATTACGATTCTGCTAGAAAAAATCCATCTTCTTGAGAAAAAACAATTATTAAAACAAATGTGATTTGTTTAAATAATTTAAAATCACTTTAAAATATTGATAATTATTCCGACAGCCGAAAAATAATAAATTTTGGCAAAAGGAACGAGGATAAAATGCTCAAAGGTGTACAATTCGTGCAGAGTTGACAATTTTAGATTTAGGGGTACTATTCGGGGCACCGTGGGGTGTGTCAGGGGTAGCCAAATGCACCTGTTAAAATGAAAAATTTCGAAAAAAATAAAAATATGCAATTTTTTTCCGTATTTGGAACAGAATAGGGTTAATCGTTGTCCTCTGTACAAAAAAAGGGATTTTGAACCAACGTATTGTACACTATAAACATTTATTTCACTTTCCAATTTTGATATTACGAAAAAGTCATGTTGGACCTGTTATGTTTATTTTTTTAATTCTGCCCTCAGATCAGATTCAGGGACGTCCAAAACATAGAAAAGCATTTCACCTTTTAAATTACAATTTTATTGATTCCCTCTGAAACGTAAAAACGACTCCATCGTTTTAAGGGGTTTTTGAGGTAACTGAATTCAAACCTGGGGTCAGAATTACAAAATTCAAAACCTCTGAGGAGTAGTTTCCGCCCTTCGAATCCCGTCATTGCAAAATAAAAATAAAACTTTTCTGCTATTTTTCATAGCTCAACAACATATGTGCTTTCATTAAAATCGGAAAGTGACAATTCCGTGGGTTTACTTGTTACGATGAATCATTTCAGCATGTCTAATATGTAGAGTAGTCTATACTCTGTTCAGCAAGAGAATATCAGCCGGAAAAGACTAAATTTCGTCCAGTATGCGCAAGCTGTCATAAAAGTGAGGAGTTTAGGCGTGGTTTACTGATTTTGAGGAATCATTTCATTCAAAATGTATATCCCTTTCATAAGGCCAAAGATCTTGAGATGAGCAGACCCCACAGACACATGATTTCGAATTTGATCCCGAAAGTAAAATTATTTTTAATTTTAAAATTATGGATTTGAAAATAAGACGCTTGGAATCTACGCCCTTTCACGATTCCGACGATACGTTATTCATTTAATTACCTTCAATCTGACATGCAACAAATATAAATGCTGAAATAAATTCTTACATTAAAGTTCTTCAAATTGTAAATTTTGTTAGGTGAATAACATATACCTGGAATCGTAAAAATGTATAGATTCCGAAAATCTCGTTTTGAAATTGCTCATTGCAAAATTACTCTTCTCATATTTCGAAAAGGCATCCCTGCTGGGAAGAATCTAGGTTTTGAGTATTTGATATGTCCTTCTTTTCTCTTCTCTTTCTTACTCTTCTCTTGCTCATTTCTTCACTTCATTGGCTACAGATATGAAAAAAAATACGTACATACCCTCTACAGGATTTACTCCACCCTTTCCAAAAAAAACTGTGCGACCGCTGACATTCTCTCACTGAACAGAGTATATATAGAATAGTTTTACATATGGGTCTCAATTTGTAAGCAATTCATCCACGGAGCTATCTTTCCTTGTGGCTCCTTGGAGAACTTATTGTTAACGATTCACGATTGGAAGTATACTTGTGTGTATGTGTGTGTGTGCATGTGTATATATGTGTATGCGCATGTGTATATATGTGTATGCATGAGTAGCTCTGTGCGTGTATTATTTTACGTCGATATATCTCGGAAAGGAAGGAAGCGCGATTGCGGTTCACAGTCGCGGCCGTTCCGTCACGAACATAAAAACGCAGCTGTACGTGCTAGAGTGCTGCAGCAATCTAGTTTTATTTCTCGATTCATATTCCTTCCCGCCAGTCGTCTGCAATGTGCTCTCAAAGTAACAATGCATTGTTGCTGCAATTTTGAAACCTTTCTCAAAAATAAAAATAAAAAAAGGAAATTCTTTAAAATTTTCCAAGGCTTAACTTTCAAAAGTTTAATTCTTTTCCAAGTTTGGATTTTCTCGAAAATGTAATCATTATTCCAATCAAACTGTTCTGGCTTCAATCCAGCAATACCCTTACTTCGGGGACGGGATTTGGTTTTTTTTCTTTAAATGGTAAATCCTGTGAAGATTTGATTTTTATCCCTTGTTGCTTGGCCCTTTTTGCGCTGCCATCCTTGAATTAGACTTTATTTGCCCGGGTAAAAAAATTTTGGTATGGGATTGATCTAGGAAAACATCTGTGAAATCGTATGGGAGTGATCTCTCAGATAGTATAGTAAAAGTATGGCTTTTGAGACGATCCCATACTTCATGTATGTTTGAATGAAGTATAGTGGATGTATAGCTCAAATATAGCTAAAGTATAACAATGTATAGTTGAAGTATAGGGGAACTATTTTGAAAGTATATCTGAGAAGTATAGCTGCAGTATAACTGCAATATAGATAAAGTATAGCTAATGTTCAGTCAAAGTATGGCTGAAGTATATATTTTAAGTATAGCTCAAGTATGTAGATTATGTCTAAAGGATAGGAAAAGTATGGCTATAGTAGGTATAGCCGTATCATTGCTGATGGGAGATAATCAGTTATCTGAAATACATGAAAATAGAGATCCAGAAGCATGATTTTCACAAGGTCAAAGAATATTGTTTTTAAATTCTAAAATAAGTGAAATGAAAATAAGTAAAATCTTAATTGTGACATGAATTATTTAAATTTATGAAATTTAACACTAAACATTTCACCTAAGTAACAATTTTATCAAACCTTTTTATGCTACCAATATTATATTTAGGAATCAAAGATTCTGGATCTCTTACCAATATATATATGACATAAGAGTCATATAAGTAGTCCATTGTATATCCATTGCATATTGTATATCCTCACGAATAATATTCAAAACATATTTGCCTCACGAAATCACTTGAATCGCGAACTTTTTACATTTTTGGACGAGCTGTCATTTATAATTCATTATGTTTTATCACGTTGCTAGGGTATCTTGAAGAACAAATGAGTGCAATTCGATGTCCGATACTTTTGTCATACTTAAGTATAAATGAAGTATAATCTGTACTTCAGCTATACTTAAGTATATATGAATTATATCCCATACTTCAGCTATACTTAAGTATAAATGAAGTATATCCCATACTTCAGCTATACTTAAGTATAGATGAAGTATATCCCATACTTCAGCTATACTTCAGCTATACTTTAGCTATACATTAACCATACTTCAGCTTTACTTTATATATACTTTATCTATACTATTTCAATATACTTGAAGTATGGGATCGTGTCATTTACCATACATTTTATATACTTTCGAAAGTCAATGATTGATCACTCCCATACTTCTGATTTTTACTCGGGAGAATATGGAAGTGAAAACCAGAAAGGGTTTATAGCATGAACTCTATATATGTATAGTTGCAGCATCTATAGTTTAAATTTTAAAATTGAGATGGAAGATAGCTGTTCTTACTTTCGTAGAGTCCAGCAAACTATAATCGCCATTTGCCACACCCTAGACCCATCTGGCTTTTCTCACAGATTTGGAAACCACCGTTCGCTTTTCTCGACTTCGCGACCCTTTCTCCCAGGGATGTTCCCTCGGGAAACTACCTTGCGAACCAAGCCGAAACGCATTTAAGGATTTATGCTTCATGAAAGAAATTCCACGACAGATACTATGCAGAAAGCCTTAAATTTTAGTTGAGATAATCGAACAGAAATTTACAGAACATCCAATGCTGTAAACATGTTGAGACAGAAAACTACACAGGAAGACCACAGGCTACTAAAAGCTCATGGATTTATAAATTTTTGAATGTTCGAAATTTATGATACTGAAGCTGATATACATTAAGGCGTTTAATGTAGTAACATTTAAAACATTAAGAATTCACCAAATTACTATTTTAATTACAATTTGAAACAAACAATTATAAGTTTGAGAGGTCAGACTGTCAGAGGTCCTAGGTCGAAGATGAAAGGTGATCTTTAGTAAAGAAAGCTAAGAGATCAGAAACTAAAGGTGAGAGATCATAGGTTAGGCATCAAAGGAAAAGTTCAGGGATTATAGGTCAAAGATGATGAGAAAAAAGTCAAATATGAGAGTTCAAATATGAAATTTCATATTCCGTAGAGAAAGCTGAGAGATCAGTGGACAAAGGTAGATGATCAGAGTTCAAAGATGAAAGGGCATAGATCAAATATCATATGCCAAAGGTCACGGGTCAAATATGAGAGGTCAAAGATGAGAAGTCAAAGCCCACAAATAAAAAGTCAAAGGTAAAATATCGTATCTCAAAGGTGAGATTTAAATCGTAAACAACGACAATTCTGAGGTCATAGGTCTGCTGTCCAAAGTGAGAGATCATAGGTCAAACCTCCCCCTTTCTCTCTATACATATCTACGCTGCTCTTCTCACTTATCATCCCTTTCCGTCCTAAATATTCACCATTAACACCATTTTCAGATCTTAGGTAAGCAGATTTTTACCAGAGGTCTTGCATGCCAAATCTTAGGGTAGTAGCTCACACAAATAATATAGTCACGTTGAGAGATAAACGGACGACCAACCGACGTTATTAGGGTTTCTTCTACGAAACCCTGAACATGTAAAAGATATAAAAAGTCACAATAATTTCAAATGTTACGCTTCAATTTATATAATCTTACATGAAGTGCAAATTGTATTTTTGATTACCTAATTATTCTTGTAATTTCTTTCCTCGATGGAAAAATAAATGTGATTGGTGCAGCGCGAACTTGAAGGTAATGATGAGTTTGATATTTCACATTCATTCGGGGCTTTTTGGAGATTTCGATTAGTGCAATAATTCCTGAAATTAACGCAATTTTCTCGTCGAAAGATTACACTCACAAGTGCCGCGTTAATTAAAGCCACGCTAAAATTTTCCAGGATTTTTCTCGTCGCGGGCGCATCGAAGCGGGATTAATGGATCGCTGCTAATTGACCAGGGATTCGTCCAATTTAACTTTTTTTTTGCTATTTCACTTTTTTTAATTTGCTTTTTTGTCTTCAATAGGCGATACCCAGTTTTTTTATAAATTGTGTTTTTTTTAAATCCGAAATTTGCAGCTTCAAAGTGAAACTATACTAATTGAGCAAAACTTTGATTTAAGAAAATATTTAAATAAAATAAACAGTAAATTTGGTTCAATAAACCGTACGCACGTCCTAATTTTAATGGTCCAATGTACCTATATTTATAGATAAATATTTCAACAAATTTCAAATTGAAACTAATTAATTCTAAAGTCAAATCAATATAATTACATTTTTATAAGACTTTCAACTTAACATTCGTAATTGTATTGTAAAAACTAATAACAACTTTGGAGATTCATTCTAGAGATTAATTTTACAATCTTTTTATTCAGTCATGAGGGCTGTTGTTTTATTTCGAATAGGTTAATCTGAAACAATACAATTTCTAATAATTCTATTTGGAATTGTTATATTTTGGAAGAACTTAGCAAAAGAATTCGAAATTTTTAAACTTCCAACTCAAAATTTATTGTTCACTTTTTAAGTTTTGAAATTTCGCTTTATTAAATTTTAAACAGTTGGGACAGTAATTTTTTGAATACATAACAAACACTCCTTAGAAAGAAATCAAATATTAAAGCTTTCATCTTAAAATTTTTGAATTTGCAACGTTTTCAATGTTCAAAGTGTTTATCTGATTTGTTGAATGTTAATTTTAACAAATTAAATTTTATCTTCCAGAGAAGTTTCGACAGGAAGGATTCCACCTTATTTCCTTTCATGGTAATTTTGCGATTTTTTTTTAACTGAGTGAACTTGAGAAATTTTGGGTCTGTATCATGCCAACCCCGGCAAGTCAAATTTGCGGCAAGTCACACTGAGGCAAATCACATTTGCAGCAAGTCAGATTGCGGTTAATATAATCATTTCTGTGACCAATCGCAGTGGTGTCTTCCCATCCCCCACGAGACGTTGGAAAGGGGTAAGTGTGTGAACTACATGACTCCCCGTATTTTTACTAATTTTTTATGGACTTCAAATTTCTTCGAAATCAGAGTTGCCGCAATGTGACTTGCCGCATTTTTGCCAATTTTTTCCGGACTTAAAATTTTTCCGAATGAGAGATGCTGCAATGTGACTCGCCATAAATGTGACTCGGCACATTTGTGTCTTGTCGCAATGTGACTTGCCGGGGGTTGGCATGACTCAACCCCAGAATTTTAAGTGTTTAAATTTGTATATATTCATTTATTTTTCAACAAATCTCTAACTAGTAAAGTTCGAATTTGCAACTAATAAATCTTGAATAATTTCATTCCCAACTATAATATTAAAAACACTTCCAGTTTGAAATTTAACAATTTTGAAATTTTAAATTGAAAATTGTTAAACTATTCAGGAAATTTGCAATGATATAACACAATATTAAAGAATTTAATTCAAAATTATTAAATTTTAATTATTATTAATTTAAACTATTCAAATTGAAAATTGATTACCTATTTCATTTCAGTTTACTCAAGCTCAACAGTCAGTGACCAATTACAGAGCTACAACATAGTATATACATGTAATAGGTGTACAATTTTGTTTCACTTGTTAGTATAATCTAAGTACTTACATACATATAGTAGTATTTTATTGGGCTTCTCTTTGTGAGACAAATTCCTATACCGCAATACAAAAAGTGTCAAGTATTATTGCGAAGAGATCAATTTCCTGATGCGTATTCGTGCATAACTTATTGAGATTAGCACACATGGTGTGTAGTGATCATCGATTAACTAAAACTGAAGATAGATAAATTTGTTCTCTACTACGCGTCAAATTCTGAGTAACGAAGTTAGGCTTAAGAAATGGAGATACTTTCCGCTGGATTTCAGTACAGTCTATTATGCCTCGGATTATTTAAAAAAAAATGTGGGAAATGGGGAAAACCAGTGTAGACGCGCCTGTCCGTTGGCATAGATACATCATATCTACTTCTAATAGTGGTCATAGCATGAGCAGGTGACAGATAGGTGTCGCTCTCTGTTCAGTGTAGGTATTCTGGAAATATTTTTTGACCGTTTTCAATTGAGCTGAGGTATTTTTTAAACTCAGGAGACCAAACTATAGATTCATGCTCCAGCTTTACTTTACCAGCGTACGTGTTAAATAGTGTTTTCATCATACCTCTATCGAAAATTCGACTTTCGATGCCTGTGAAGCGGGTCGAAAATCGAATTTTCAACCCTAGGCAAGAAAGTGACCCTACGGTTGAAAATTCGATTGTCGACCCGTTCCACAGGCATCTCAAGTCGAATTTTCGATTATCGATATGATGAAAAATTGTATGCATGACTCGAGCCGAGGCAACGATTTCACTCGTGTGAGGCTAACTTCACACTCGTGAAATCGTTGCCTTTCGACCCTGTCACGCAATATACTATTTCATGGTGTCAGTATTTTTAAAGTGCCTACATATTCGTAATAAAAATGAAAGCCATTGATTTGCGCTCGCTACCATCTTTCAATGTGAATTTTAAATATGAGGCAAGAATAAAAATTTATACCCAGGATAATTATGGCGAATACCCTCTCAAACTTAACTACATTCAGTTTACTTTAAAATTGTACAATTTTGAAGCTTGAATTTAAAATAGCTTAAACCAAGTGCTTTCAAATGTAAATTAAACAATTTTGAATGTTTAATTTTGAAACTATCTATTCTGCTATAAGCGCACGTGTTATATTTTTTCTCCTAAAACTTACCTGCGTTTGGTCATTTTTGGGACATAAGTGTAATGTCATGAGATAGAGCATAGATTGACGTGTGATTTTCCATTGAAACCCTAAAATCGACCATTTTGTCCTTTTTTCAGAAAAACGCGAATATCTTCTAAACCACGATCGACGAAATGTGCCTTTTCGTTGCAGAACGTCATATATTTCTAAACATTAAATATTTCATATTAAAGGTACTTTTACCCCCATTTAACCTACTTCTTTACAAGAAGCAAAGTACGTTTCAACTATTTCACACAAACGTTAAAGAAATAAAAGTTCCATTTTCAATGGAAAAATGTATTACAACGCAGTTTTAGCTCTCATGGGGATAAATCTCTTGTCATTATTCTATTTATTTTCCTCAAAATTAGATAATATGTTATTTATTATTTATGAAATATATATATATATATATAACTATATGATATATTGTTTATTATTATCAGTAAATCGCTTTATATACCGACTTTCCAATTTTTGGAAATTATCAAATGTCTCTCTTATAAAGTACTAAAAAATAAAGGTGGAATCCTCTTGCCACGATGCCTAATAATAATGAAAAGACCACATTTAGAAAACAATTCAACTAAAAATATCTTTCTACAAGTTACAAGCTCTAAAATTAAACCATTTATTTAAAAGGTTTCTAAAGATATTTATTTCGCCCTTGTAAATATCATAAATAATATTATTGTCCAAAGGATTTGAGAATACACAAAAGCCTCTGAATTGCGAATCGACCGGAAGAATTATGAGACAAGCGTTGCTTTCTGTTATGACGGAAAAGTTTGACAGCTCGTGCAACAGTTAGCGCTCACCCCTTCCTCCCGGCGCACCCCATTTCCACCCCTTGTTATCCAGTCCAACTTGCTAGTAGGCATCCTTTCCCAGCTTCCCTTCTCGTTCACAGAACGACCACGCGCCGTGGTGCGAGGTTGGGTCGTTTTCCACCCAACCACCCCACCCACAGTTCGAAGCGAACGAGACGAAAGCACACGAATACGTGACGACGCATAAATCGGCCACTTAAGCTCACCAAGCTTTCCAACTGGTCGAAGGAAATCCCAGAGAACGGGCTCCGGAGGGAATATCAAGGGCTGAGGGTGAAACGATCGATCGTTCTGGTCTTTTTGTACGTTACATCCAAACGGGAACAATACGTTTTCCCTATTCGGCTTCGATAGTATTCGTGCGTTTTCCAAATCCGCGTGACTTTGATAAATATCGACGACAGTATGAATGTTTTTGTAGATTCTGTCTTTTCTGTACAGTCAACCGGGGCAATCATTGTACTTTGCGAAGAGAATTTTTTGTGCATTCAACCCAGGGAGAGGGTGGTGTTTCTGGATATGAAAGACATTATAGGTAGTGATAGATTTACATTCAAAATTTCTTCAATTTGGAAGATTTAGAATTGAAAACTGGTATTTTAATTTCCAAAAACAACAGAATGTGAAAAATTGTGTTTATACGGTTTAAAAATTGAAGAGTTTTTAATTGTAAATCTTTAAAATTTAACTATTTAAAGAAATTTTAAACCAAATCATTCCAAAATATACAAATTAAAAATTGAAATTGCAAATCTTCAAAATAGACCTTTTTCAAAAAGATGTTCAAAATTCACTTTCTACAAAAAGATGTTCGAAATTTTATGATTTTAAACTATAAACATTCAAAACTTAACAAGTTGGAGAATTTTCAATTGTAAACATCTTCAAAATGGATCATATTTGGGATGTTTTTGCATCATCTGAAATCCGTCCAACCTGCCAAAGTTGTGATTCTTTTTCATATACGAAAATTTGTATACTGTCCGTGGAAGAAATTTCTAAAATAATATTTTCAATCTATTATTAATTTACGATAAGCGAAGTATACTGTACATTTAATTTAATATTCTTCCTGCAGTCTTGATGGTGGGATGCTTTAGGTGACCTAAAATTAGGCTGAAATTTGGATAGAACTAAGGAAGTTGTTGATTAGAACTAGAATGGAAGGCCTCCCATTAAGAAAAGTCGCTCGAACCGATTACATTAGCACAACATGCTGAAACGTGAACCAATACATTATTTCCAAGTTCCTCAACTACGTTACCACGCGCCCTCAGGGTCTGCAAAATCACACGTGGAGCTTGACAAAGACAAGGTGGCAGGTGCGTGGGTGTATGTCCGACTCCTATCTGCACGCATATGAATGGACACAAATCAGGCTAATTATTTGGGTCGGGGTTCAGTATGAAGGGAATGAGGGGTCTTCGAGGGTGGTTAGTTTGAGTATAGAGGGTCGCCGCGCCGCTTGGCTCTGAAACCCGAACGTGGCACTAAGAGCGACGCGACGGCTGCCGGCGACAGCTTCCAATGCTCGACCAATCATACCCATGGGACAGTCAGCAATCGCGATTGCAATGAAGGATGTGCCAGGATAATTACCACATGCCTTCTTCGTGTCACGTCTCATTATTCAAGCCTCCAGAGGTCACTTATTTCATTCCTCAATTAATCCATCGTTTAATTAAAGAATTGGATAAATCATTTCAATTTGATGTTGCTTCGAAAAAAATTGTTAATGGTTCCAAAAGAATCACCTTCTCCAATTTTGAGCAAAATCGGAGTGTTTCACTTAATTACCATGAGGAAATAGTATATTGTGTACCAAGGGCGTAAAGAAGGCTATTGTGACGAGTGTGAACTTGCCGCCCCAGCGAAGCGAGGTCGGCAATCGCACGAGGCAAAATAGCCGTACGCCCTTGATACACACCATACTTTTTGTCCTACCCTTCTTGAAAACAAGCATGTTAAGCAGGTAGAGGATGTTTGGTATACTTGACAATTTTAAATTATAAGTAAAAGAAAGAAATAGCGTACTTTGCAGAAGGAAGACTGTGGAGTTCAGCGATACAATTTTTTTAAAGATAAAGATAATTATGTGTAGCGGGCGTAAAGTTTTATGTAGCGGACGTAAAGTGTTATATAGCGGGCGTAAAGTGTTTTGTAGCGGGCGTAAAGTTTCATGTTGGCCCGGCGGCGGAGTGCGCATGTGCGAACGTCACTGGGCCCGAAGCGGCCACATTACGCCTGCCTCACGTGCATGCAATGGCTCGTTTTCAAGGGGGGTCGGACAAAAAATTATTTTGGTTGTACAGATCATAATTTTAAAGAGAGGGGCGTGGCTTCTGGTGGGCGTGGTTGATGAGAATGGCTATATACTGTCCCACATTGGTTGAGTCAAAAGGCCGCTACTCTGTTGTTAATATTAGACGTGACTAAATGTTGATTCTTGTGAATATTAATATTTTAGTCTGGACGGTTGGGCAATGAGGGTGGGTAAATTTATTGTCTTACCATCTTCATCCTTTGAATATTTTATTATCAGGGATATTCACAGGGATTACTTCTAGAATATGGAACTGATAGGTGATCGCAAGTGATTGTGATTATTCAGTAGTTTTGGAGGGCGTGATAAATGGGCGTGTCTGGGTAGTATCAGTTACTAAGTGAGTATTTCGAGGGGCGTGGTTAATGGGTGGGTACAAGGGATATGGATAGTTTAGTTCCTTAAGGAAACTATGGAATGTTACCAAGGCAGTCTATAAGGCGTGGCAAGATAGGTTGCCCAAAAGGAGGCGTGCCAAACGAGCTTTCCTAAGGAAACATCATGAGGATTTGTTGCATAGCAAGACAAATAGAATTAATCACAAGCGATGAAGTTCGAAAATTTTTCGATATCTTTAAAGCTGGGTTACAGCTGTGAGCTCAAGTTGCAGTCCAGAGAATGTTATTTCTTGTCCCACCGGAAGCATTTAACCTTCACGTTACCATGCGACCACCTCCAAGCCTGGAAGGTATAGCCGGAAGGCCATTAGCCAAATTGCAAGGTGTCTGCTTGTTGTACCGCTCTATTACCTTTCAGCCTGATCCTCGGCCCGGGTGCCAGCAACCTCATCTCTCTTCCGAGCCATTCGTCAGATTAAGGATACCGCATCGATCTGCCGTTAGTGCCGCCTCTTAGTCCGCTCGTAAGACGAGCGTTTCTCGTTCCCATGTACGAGCACCATATCAAAGTCGTTCATCGTTCCCTCGACCTGAGAATCCAGATCATCGAACGTTCGGTTCGATAAGGACCGAGTCCTCCTCTCTGATTGGATGGCAACACCTCATCGTCATGTGCCTTGAATCTCCATATAATTTACTGCTGGCCGAACAGCCGGTCACTGGCTACCTAACATAGGAATCTTAATCCTTCAATATGCGAATAAAAACTAAATGAACCTGAGAGAATTAAAATGTGATATTTTTTAAAATTTGATGATTAAAGATAAAGTTTTCAAAGAAGTTTGTATTCGTCTTGTGAGAAGGGCTTAAGAAAATCTTCCCCTATTTTGAAAGTTGTTTCGCGTGAGGCGAAAATTAAATAGGTTAGCAAGAACTTGGGGGTTTGCCTTTTTCTAAAAACTTATTAATAATATTGGTGAAGAAGCGTAACCCTCGTTAGATTTCCGCCAGCCTTCTGCAAGCCCGCTGCTCTGGAGCAAACTCGCAGGAGCTGGGCGTCCTTTATGCATATTTGAAAGCCTCCTTCTCACCCTAACCTCTCCGGATAACCATTGACGCCGAGGTTACGGCGATCGGATATTCTGTCTCGACGATCGATTCTATCCAGGGAAATTTCCGGGAGCACAGAGCCAACCAAGGGAGATTGTAAACCGAAGGGATAAGTCACGTGCGCTTCGATTCCTGTTTGTTCCTACGCGTGATCCGCTTCCCAAAATATGTGCCTTCTGCAAATCCTCCATTTCCCCATAATAAAGAATTAATCCTTCGGTATTATTTCCAGCATAAATTTTTAATTTTTCAGACATTTTACAAAAGATATCCCGCATCAGATCGAAAAGGAAATTCTAGACGTGATAAAACCCTACTATAGTTTCTTCTTATTTCATTCAGGTTTTCTTCCTTGGATTCAGGCATTCTTGTATCAATTTTCAGACCTGACACTGAGGAAAGGAGGATTCTTCGTAATGTTTTACGTGTTAAGGAAAGGAGTGCATACGGATTGCAAATCTTGACATATTTTTTCAGATTTCTTTTCTTGAAGCTAAAACTGTTATGAGGTTTCCATCAGAGAGTATACTTTTTCACAGAAGCTGTAGGCAATGCGGTACGTCGGAGAGGATTTCTTCATAGGAACCACCCAACCTGTGTTCGACGATAAGCTATAACTGTATCGACTATCCGATCAACCATGAGACACTGCTAAAGTCTTACGGAAGAACGTAGAAGGTCGATCCTGAAACTTTGGCAAAACCACTTCGAAACAGGTTCCTGTCTCCCCCGAGATCCTGTTTTTGCCTCTTCTCTTTCCTAGCCTGCTTCTCTGGTCTACTTCTTACTCCCTAGGACCGGTGTGACGTTCAGGAAATTTATTATCTCGATACCCGAAATTAGGATCTAACTCGCATCTGGAATCGGACTTGATTCAATAAGAGGGGGGCTATTTGTATCTGATTAAGTGTTTCATTCTCTTAGAAATGATAATAATTACTTTTTTTCGATATGTTGTTTTCAAGACTTTTTTCAAATTAGTTGTTTAGATCATTTATGGAATGCTATATTGTTTAAATAATTAGATCTATGGTTAAAGCTAAGTTCAGTATTTTGAAGTTGAGTGAAACTGCTATTATGACAAATCCGGAGCATTAAAGTACGATAGTACAGGTTACAGAGCACTAGGGGTCTCATGTGATACTTGGTGCTAAAATGCCGGCTAATATTGAGAAGCTCTTACAGCATTCAAACCTTGCAAGATGTCTTGCTGTTGACCACTACAAGCTCCCTATAGATCCACTTAAGTATCGGTAAGATAGTTCGGTATGCGAGTGTTTGGAGAATTCGGGTACCGGTTGGTTTCCGAAGTGGGTTGTCTATACTGCTGGAAGCAATCTACACTTCTTGAAGGTATCTCACGAAATTGTATATAAACTTTTTACTGTTTCATTCCCACAACATTGGAGTAATTTTGCTGGTACCTTGCAAAAACTTTAGTGAGACGTTTTCATAGTGAGGACAAAGGCAGATTTAGAGGATGTCCTACATAGGCAGAAATTGCGATATCCTTGGGATATCCATAGGATATTTCTGTATACTTTCGAGTTATTTTGAGGTATTCAAAAGGCCCACGTGAGATGAAATTAAAAAAAAAAAATAAACGTGATCTCTGATTTTAGCCGTTTGAATTTCGCGAAAGCATTCGAGGATATTTTATGGATATACCTAAAATATTCAGATATAATATTTTACAATGCTTAGAATTAGTTAAGCCAGTATTCAGAAATGTCCAGTAGAATGCAAAAGTTAGAAAATGTATTCAATTTGTTGTATGGGCATTTTCACGTAAAGTGTAATTTTCGGTAAAAAAAGTTCCAAAATATATGTATTTGAATTAATTAAAATTTTTTACAACGGAATAAATGGAGAACAGAAGATCATTTTGAGTTCATTTTTCTAGTTTTATGTTGTGGATACTGTCCGTTGTAGTGTGAGTAGGTAACATTAGGAAATATTTATATACAAAATTACTAAATTCTTTGAAATAAAAACCGCTTAGCTTTATTGGGTACGGACATGATCTCGATATTTATCGGATATGACAGGCAGCGCCCGCGGTGGCCAAAGCCTAAAATCCCTTATGGATAGAAATTTGAAATTTACATAAGTTAGCACGTGTGCATTCTTTTTAAATATAATAAATGAATAAACTATTGCTTTGAAAACGTATATAACCTTTTTTCAAAACGAAGCAAAATAATAGAGAAAACTTTCTTGCAAAAAAATTTTGTGAAAAATTTGTCTTTTCATTCCAGCTGAACTCGTTCTAGTTTCGTTTTTGGTTATGAATATAACCTTGAAAATTACTGGTCGAATGTCAACCAGCGGATTGATGATGAATATTTTAATTGGAACACGATTTCAAGCTATAAGTCATTCTATCGATTTTCACCCTGAAATACTCAATAAGGGAAACAGTTTAGCAGTAATTCAGGTGGTGAGGGTGCAGGAGTTGAATGTGAATGAAATAAACAAAATTCAGTGCAGCGTTATCAGGCAAACGTATGTTACTTCTCCTCCATACGACGTTAAAATAGAGGAGTTTATTAAATAAAACATATATTGTAAAATAAAGAAAAGTATTAGGGAAATCTATAATTATAATTAAAAATTTCCTAACATTTCCTGCCTTTTCTAGCTTTTGGACTGCGTTCTGTCGCTTCTGTCATAATCAACAAATCTAAGAAAAAAGTTTTTTCACATAAGGTAGCGTATTGTTAAATAAAATACTCAATGTCATTTAAATTAAAATAAAATATACTCCATAAATATTCTGGGATAAATAAACTTTCTAACCTCAAAATCTGACAACTAGCATTACTTTTACGAAAATAATAGATCGTATAAATATGCGAATATATATAATATTACTTACCCAATTACCCTGGCGAAAGTTTCGGATAGGAAATCATTCCGAATCATTCCGAATTATTCCGTAATCTGCATCCGAACCAACCTGAATCAATCCGAAAAAAGTTCCACATTTCGTTCGATCCAAATCGGTTAAAAATTAATCCGACTCAATCCGGTGTAATCCGAAATTCCAATTTGAACCAATCCGAACCAAATTTTCAGTCCAAATGAATCCGAATCAACCCGAACTCGGATTGATATGTACTGAAATCGGTCTGGTCAGTCCGAGTTCGGATTCATTCGGATAGAAAATTTGGTTCAGACTGATTCGGGTTGGAAGTTCGAATTGAATCGGATTAATTTTGAACCGATTTGGATCGAACGAAATTGAGAACTTTTTTCGGGTTGGTTCAGATACTTTCGGATTGGTTCGCATACAGATTTAGGAATGATTCGGATTGTTTCGGAATGATTCTGAATTAATTCCTATCCGAAACCTCTTTCAAAAAACAAGAGTATTGAAATACTTTATGTGATATTTGTAATCCGATAGGCCATCTTTCATAGACAGAGAAATTCAAAACTCAAGTCCGATCAAACCGTTTAATGAACTCGAGCAAAAGTTTTTTTTCCCTAAATCGAGATTTTCTCAGTTTTCCTACAGACACTCTCGTTATCTGATAGTTTAACTCATATTTTTCAGTATAGATTTATTTATTTTCAATCGCACGTAAGCAAGTTGAATTCATCCATAAGGAATTGCCACTTTAAGGCAACAGATGACGCCAGGCTGTTTCCGTGGCCGTACCCAATAGGCACTTCATTCTCCTTGCGAAGAATTTTTTCGGACATCAAAATAAAGAAAAGAGAGTAAAAATTTTGATCCTATCTTTATGTGTGCAATTTTCACAGCTGCAAGTGTTGTAGGGGCCTTTTTCGGTGAAATGTTGGAGGGGAAATTTTAGCCTCAAGTTGGGCATTACTTATGCACACTGTAATATTAACAATATTTGCACTGCAAATATTGTACAGCTATATTTTTGGGATTTGGTCCAACTATTATATGTTACATATTGTGATGAGGATTTCTGCAATGACTATAAGCTGTTGTTCCTATTTCAGGGAGTCTGTGAATTTTCATGCAATATAACTTGTATTTTAAGTGTATAAGGTGTACCTATTAAATCTTGGTGACAGAAAAATTACGTTTCCACGGAAATGCCCATATACAGTGGATGAAAATGATTTCGTGGGGACTGCAGCGTTAAGTCATTAAACTTCCACCAAGAAAATTAAAACATAGGGTTTCAATTTTGTTGTAGGTGATTTTCTCATATACTTATTTTGAACTTCAGTTATGTTCACACTCTTGATCAATGTCAAAACTAAAAAACAACTGAATTGCCTTTAATTTTCGTATTGCTCTATTATGAAACAATTATCGTTCAATTTTGTTTCAGTACATTTTGACGCCTTTTCTTTGCTCAATATAAAACTTTTCTTTTTGTGAGTGTTCATATTTTATAAAAAAGAACAGTTTTTAATCTGAAATAATGAACATCATGCTTCAGCTAGTAGTGATGGAATATAAAAAATATATGAACAATTTTGAAAAAAATCATATAAACAATTTTCAAAACAATTTTTCTCGTATTATGCGTTTGTAGACTAAAAATTAATTTTTTTTTTAAATCATCTGACAATTACTTAGCAATGACTCCTTATTATCAAATTTGGTCATACTAACAGATGGATTGACTGTTCATAGAAATTGAATTATCAAATGTATTACTCTCCAAATCTCATGTAATGACCGTTTCGGGGGTTGCCTTGCACTGGCCTTGTTACTAAATCGGTACCCTCGAAACGTAAACAGGGCCGCCTGAACCGTTTCCAATTGGAATGCATAATATTGCGCAATAAACTCGACTGAGTAATCATTCACTGCGGTCCTTCTGAGGCAAGAGTCGCAACCGTCTCTCGCTCTGCCCGCTGAGAAACTGAGTTGGTCAGCAGTTCTAGGAATTACAAAACCGGAACGGCTTCTATGGGACCTGGAGTGTATATGGCCATTTTTTTCGTCCCCGAACTGACTATACAATCCTAATATGCATTTAATCGTCTCAAAGCATTTTTTTATTTTGTTGACAAAATGATTGTTATTAACATTTTTTAAAACTTTTTATAACAATTTCCAAACTTATGCAAATATACGATGCTATAATAGACTTAATAGCAACAAAAGTGTGTTCTCCAAACTTGCAAATTGACAAAACAATGTTTTTAACGATTTTTCTACTTCATTCAACATAAGCGTACATATGCCTTGCCTCATGAATCAATTTTTTAAACAATGACATTGTTTATGATTTTCAATTATTTGTTCAAACAAAGTAGAAAACTTTTCTTTACTCGCGATTGTACAATAAAAAAAAATGGAGCCAAATTATTTTTTCTTAAGTGAATAAATGATTGTTTGAATATTATTATCACCCATCGGCTTTAATCGTATATTTTTGCACTGTCTCTCCTATGAATTTCAAACTGTTGCAAAGCATTATAAAAAATGTAAGAGACCGATCGAAAAACCGAAAACTGCTTTGGTGTCAAAAATATCTCGATGCGACTTTTGTCAATCGGTTTTTAAACAATTAAATTATTTTTGAATCATTTTAAACCTAGCAAAATTGCACTGAGATATTTCGGAGACAAATCCAAAGGTGTTTTTGGTTTTTTGGTTGGACCCTTACTTTGTTTATAATGCTTTGCGGATTTCTTAAATCCATATATGAGGCGATGCACATGTACGCTTATGTTGAATAAGGTAGAGAAATTGTTAACAACATTTTTGTGTTACTTTGGAGGTAGGGCGGAGGACGCTTTTGTTGCTTCGTATTAAAAGCTGCAAGGTTCTTCAAATGTGATCCAAGGTATTAAAAAGGTTGCTGCAAAGTTAATTGTTTTTTAAAAATATTGTTCGAACATGAAGGACATCCTACCCACAACTTTGCATCAACCTCGCAGCAACTTTGCAGAATTCAGAAGGATACCCGCGAAAAACGTATCTCCCCATGAGTTAAAAATGTTCAACGTCCTGTCCTAAACCTTTCATCACCACTGCAAACTCACCAACCCATACGCTCATAAACTGAGAAAGCCTTAATTCGAGAGATTATCTCGGCCATGGATTACTTTGTGCTCCCTTTGAGAGCCGAAATGAAAAGAGGAGAGTTTGCAAGAAATCGCACGGTCGAATTTGCCGTCGAGCGAGTTGTAGCGAATGAGGCGAGTTCAAGGGGGGTTTAACAAGTGAGCTCCCGTCGACCAAGCCCTTGCTAGTAGAAATTCAGTCCCGCTCGTATAGAGAATACGACACGCTTTCGCTCCCCTGTAATCGCACAAAATATCGTATCAAGAGGAGGTTGGAAGCCTAGGTCGGTGTATTCCCTGCTGGCGCTAATATCGCGAACGAAGATCTTTCGTCGATGAGGCACTGGTAGCGCCGATATTCCTGGAGGACAATAAATTCCAAGGCTGTGAACTCGAAACGCCGTAAGAGGCGTAGTAGGATGGTGGGTTGTAGGTTGGAGTGCGAGCGAACGGACGAACGGAGGGCTGCTGGATGCATTAATCATCTCCGTAGCCGCTTCGCTCGCACGGGTTCCCTCGTCTCTCGTTCTCGTCCTCTCTGTCCTTTTCCACCCTTTGCTATCCTTCTCTATTCTGCTCTATCCTTTTCCATCCTACTCTCGCCTTTACAGAGCCACCTCTATATCTGTATAGACATAGACCTCCGCTCCACAGAGTGACTCGAACGAGTAGGAGTACGCTCCGGGACGCAAGGTAAAATAAATAGTTCACCGGCATGTTGCTGCCGACGCGACGCGACACTGCCACGTAAGGTGGTATATCTACTATTTCTCCCTCTACTCTCTTCAGATCTACCTCTATTCCATCCTTTTCTGAAATGCACGTCACCCGAGCTAGACTTCTCATTATCCAATCAAACGTACGATGTCACACGTATGTTGACACTGAAAGGGCTTTGTAGCCAAGAGTTGAAATACCCATTTCAGTCTGCTATCTAATTTCTAGTCTTTAACCCTTCGTTGCTTGAAACAATGTCTTCGCAAATTGTCATTCGCATCTGAAATGCCGTTACTATTTATTGATAATTACCCAGAAGGGAATTGTAGCAGCACGCCAGTACAATGATCTGTCCTTTACTGGTTCACTACTGGCCAACAACTAACGCAGTACCAGGCCTGGTAAAAAAGCCAGTAATGTGAATGGTGCTGGACCAGTCCTTTCACTATAGTTTCCTCAGTACCCCTTGATCATAATGATAAGAATTTGTCAAGGGACCATCCATAAATTACGTAACGCAAGTATCCGGCAATTTTGACCCCACCCCAAATAACTACTGACGTAAAACCGTGCCAGCAGTAAATTTTATCTTCAGTATTTGTTTAGTCACCCCTGTCAATAATACACTGTGACCGCAATTTACCGGAACTTGATATACCGTTGCATTCGTTGATGCGGTGGTCCAAAGAGGCGAGAGAGAGGCGCTTGCAAGGTCTGCGGAGTTGGGCCGCTTACGGTTCGGCACTATAAGAAGCCACAAGCAAGAAGAAGAAGAACTGTTCGGAGAATCCCGATTTACTGTGAAGTCCATTGAGGCCAAGCCCGAAACACCCGGTAAATTGCGGTACCAGTGAACACTAAAATATTATGTGCAAAATATTTTGTCAATAAGGGGCCATCAATAAACTTAGATAACAGCTTTTTCGGCAGGGGAACTGTTACAATAAGTTACATGGGGGGGGGGTAAATCGATACTGTTACGTAATATTTTTAACAAATCAACCTTATAGAAAATCCATGCGTCCACAATGATAGTACATAACGTTTAACTCCGTTTAAGTTTAATAACTTTACAATACAATATTGGAATATATTAAAAAGACTTCATATCGGTATAATTGTATTAGTATTTTGATTTTATTCCATCATTCTGTAGAAAAATCTAAGTAATTTTTAAGGATTTTAAAGGCTCTTAATAAGGCATTTTAATTAATTTTTCAGTTTCTCAAGGGATTTCATAGAACTTAAGATTTAATTAAATTAATAATTTATAATGAAATTACAATTGATTGTTAAATTTTGTTAATACAAAATGTATCATTAATACAAAAGTCATAAATTTAATATTTTTTAGGTTTTAATTTTCCTATAAGTAAAAAATAAAACAAAAATGCTTATAAACATTGGTCAAATTATTAATTGTTTATTAAAACTACTTAATTTCGCTTAGCAGTATCCGTAACATACCTTATGATTCACAAACATAAAGATAAATTCTAACACTAAAAAATATTTATTAAAGGAGAAGATTTTTCATATGTGAATTTTATAGATTCTGCTGAATTTAACTCGACATTTTTTGACATATTCTATTAATGTATTATTTATATTTGTATAATTATTTGAGGTAATTAATAATAGTTATATTATTAATGAACTATAATTAATTGTACTTGAAGAATAAAAAATGTAGATGTACTATTTTAAGAAGGATCGGCCGTTTAAAGTTACTCTCGAATCCGGATGAAGAAACTTAACATGTTCTTATGCTATTCGATTTCAGGAAAACGAATAGCATAAGTTTATATACCATTAAACCATTTATAAGTACATGAAAAAAACTCATCTGCGCAGATGTGTATTTTTTTATGGGGATCTGAGGACTCAGCACAGTTAACAAAAATGCAGTTGTACAGTGTCTTTTTCAGGACGACAGTATATTAATATTCAAAAAAATATAAATAACAATATATGTTAGAAGATAAAAAATCGTCTTCACACATGATCCTTACATACTGAAATTATTTTTAATATAATCGTAATGCTATTATTCTTTTGAAATATGCTGCTTAATAAATTATTCGACATCATTATAATAATTATTATCAAAGAAATAGTGTAAATAGCGCCTTTTTGGTCCCAGAAATCCAGAATTAGAAAATAATTTTCTTTATGCATCAATATGACCATACCAAAAATAAATTGACGAAATAGAAGACAAAGAGGATTGTACTATTAAAAATCATAATTAGGAATTAAAATATATGATGTTTTTGTTGTGCCTGCTATGTTTACTTTAATATTTCATGCCAGTAGTTATGACAATAGTCTAGGCCTAGTTTGTTGGTAGTATTTTAGTATCGCGAACATAGTATTTACAGTCTAGTGGCTTTATTTCACATTTTAAAATGGTACAAATCTTCCAAATTTTTGAATAATAGTTTTTTGGGAGTTTGATTTCTTTAAAATAGGGATGGCTTAGAAGGGCTACAATTATTTCTAATTTTTCCACGAAATTCTAGCACAAAAGTCGCAAAGATATATTAATAAAGTTTAAAAAAATATTCTTTTGAGCATACATCTCTTCTAAGGTTTTGTCTCTTTTGAAGAAATATTCTGTAGTAAACCTGTATTTGACATCTTTCTGTTCAAAGTAGAATATCTTTGATTCTAATGAAATTAATTTTGTGAGAATGTCAAAATCAATAAAGGAACGTTGATATGAGAGTCACAGAAAGTATCCAAAGCAAAATCTTGTATACACTTTTAGAGAAGACATATAAAAAATCAACTGTGAATCTGATTGATGAAGGGTTGGGAGAGATGTTACATGGACATCCAAAAACTTTTATGTCTCGTGGTTCATATAATACCCAAACACCTTCTAGGATTCATAAATTTCATTTAATTTCCTTTAATTTTAGATAATAAAATTTTCTGTTTTTTTGTTTTAACTTATAACTCGTGATACACTCGTGTAAAGGGCAAAATTAAGTATTTTTAACATATATATCGCTTCCCGAAATTCATCATTCAGGACAGCACACATTTTTTCTCCCAGACAACATTGTTCCACCAAGTTTTAGCACGTTCGCGTATTAATAAGAAAGAAAGGTAGTCACGCAAGGTTCACTTGAATGTTCCCAACGGCTATTTACGCAAGAACGCGTTCGTAGGTACGATGATGCGACGGTCTCACGTGAAGAGGACGTTGATGACTAGGAGAGCAAAAAAGTTGGAAAAAAAGTTAAAATGTCGTAGTCGCGAAAGCATGAGAACGGGACTGTGTGTTTGCAGTCTCGTGGCGATGTGGCAGGTTGGCAGTTGAGCTCCCTCCGCTTCCGTTTTCCTCATTTTACCACCATCGTCTACGTCTACGTCCTACGAAGTCTCGGATCCCAGAGAATCCTCTCAGATCCTTCCTTCCTTTTTCTCGACTTCTTTTTCCCTCGCTGCGCTCGTCTCATGCCTCACCCTCTAAAGCCTCTTTATGCCGTCTTCTTCTACTTCACTCAACTCCTCCTTAACGCCCCCTCGAAGCTTACCTTGCCCTCCTTTTTACAATTGTGCAAATACATTTTTATTTAAAATTTTTTTAGAGCAAATGTAGAGAGCACGAGCCAAGTAGAAAAAAACAGCAAATTGCTGCACTTTTTTGAATGATAAGGGATACACATATACAATTTATTGTCTTTAAATGTCTGCTTGATATAATCAGAAATAAACAGAGATATACATAATTGTAATCATTCATAAAGAAGTCTAGAATTTTCTAAAATATTTCAGAATATTTTTAAAAAGTCCAGTATATTCTGCAACATTACCGAATATTCTTGATTTGTGGTGCAAAATATAACATGCCCGAAGGGCTAATCCCTTGAATTTTTGGTGTACACTAGATATGTAAGATTGAACAGAGATGGCATAGAGGTTCTACATATAGGGATTGCATCGAGATTGCATTGAAAGTGTACACTAGATTGCATTATATATTAGCCCGTTGAATATTCCAGAATATTCAGAAACATTAGAGGGCCTTGATTATATATGATTTCACATTTGTCCTGAGGAAAACTACAAATCTCATCTAAGTGGTTTCTACATAAGGATACACAAGTTGTATGGTCATGAAATGAAGGCAGAACTCACAATTTTGTAGCTGTGTACTGCATAAACTTCAGAGAGTTTTATCTTATCAATATAATGAAATTTTCTTACGCAACGATACTGATTAGTTTTGCTTTGTCCCTGGATTTCTTCTCGGATTTTGTAAATTAATAATTATAACCAGAGTCCTTGCAATGTGCTGCTGGTGGCACTAGATTTAACAACAGAATACCATATGATCTCTTTAAAATAGCAAAGAGAATCGTCTTATTGATGCAATGTTTTTATCATGCCTGTTCCACTCCTCATTTATATACACAGCATTTACGACCGTAGGTTTGAAGAAACAACAGGTACCTGAATCAAATACGTTCGATGAAGTCCTCACAAAGTAAAGTTTTATTTTGAACCAAAAAATGGGTACAAACTTACTGTAATAAAGTAGAACCACCATTGGTTCATTTTGAGCGATGCGAACATTGAAAGTAGTTCAATTGATTTTCAGTTTTGACATTGATCATTCTTGTCTTTTCTGTGCTCAGGCTAGGATTTGAAACTGTACTTAATTACTTACTTTCCATGATGCATACACAAATATTGATGGAAGTTTCCGCATTCTGACGGATAAAGCAGTTTCATTGGAAATCAAGCATGGAAAATGTCTAGATTGTCTAATAAAGTACAGAAATATCAGCTGTATAGTTCTTGATGATGTAGAAGAAAGGAGCATCGAGGAAGCAGGTTGCAAATGTGGCGAAGTAGCAATGAAAACAAGTGGTCTTCCCATGGAATTTTCAAATCCGTACCGACAATGATTTGACGAATTATTTTGAGATTTAAAGAATCGGGTGTTGTGGAAGAATGGGAAAGAATTCCGCTAAAGTTGAAAATCGAGAAAGATGAATAAGTTTTGCTTTCTGGAAAAGAAGAAGCCATCATTTAACGAAAGAAATTGATTATCCTTCTTATTTTTGGACATTATTCAGCCGCCGTAGCTTTTCATTGTGATATATTTATCGCTTATTTATAAAGATGCATTATAGCACTTGCGCAGGAATTAATCAAGGAATTTACTTTGCTTATTGCACGAATGATTATCTGAGATCTTCATGATGTTCCAATTTCCTCAATTTATTTGAAAAACGCGAAGCGGGATTTCTGAAAATGCTCGTTGCATGAAATAAATACGAAATGAAGTAAAGAAGTCGAGATCGTCTGGTGCAGCTTCGCCTCTTAGGATCACTCGGGCGTAAGAAAGAGGAAAGTGGTAGTAAGAAGAGAAGAGAGGCAAGGCTGTGGGGAAAAGAGAGGTTCGCAGGGTTCGTTCCTTGCGAGCTTAATTGCCGTTTTGCCGCCTGTATTCAAGCGAAAGGTTCAAGAAGAACTACCGAAGGAAGAGTCAGGCGGCCGCGGCTCAAAGGAGGTGACTGGTTAATTACCAGGGTGGTGAACATAGCCATAAGAGTCGGAATATTTCTCTTACTATGTCTGCCTTAATGTAAATACATTGACCAGCACAAGTCAGACGCCACATTAATTTGCTTGCGTGCTTACATACAGAATTTATATTACACCTTTATTCAAATGCAACTCGCCTGGCAGAATGCTAATGTTCATAGAGATAAAACCATAAATTTCTGGTTTTACATTATATTTATAAAGCAGGCCGTTTGATACTTTTCCTGATGTAAAAGATCACACTTCAGGTATTATGGACACGAAAAGCAAGCTACAGGAAAAAATATATAATTATACTTTTTTGAATTACAATATTATTACTGATGGTCTCGTGTAGAGGAGAAAAGATTATTTGCCATGAAAAAAGTTTCAAACAAACAATTGCATATTAAAAAATTTTGTTTTTGACTTCACTTTTTTCTTACCGCTTTTTACCAAGGTTTTAAAAATGATACACTTTTTTGTGTTTCAAATGTTTGCATGAAAAATAATCTTTTCTCCTTTGAACGAGACCTTCAGTAATAATATTGACATTTTTCAAAGGATAATTGGATATTTTTTCCGAGACTTGTTTTTTCGTTCTCATAATAACACCTAAATTGCAATCGAACAGCGGCTCTTTCTTATTATTTTTTTAATAGAATTTAAGTTAGGTTAAGAGAGACAAAGAGAGGGATGAGGGAGAGATAGAAGGAGATAAATAATTATATCCACAATCCTGTAGAAAATTCTTATTGACAGAATATTCCAGAATATTCTGGAACATTGTAAGATTGGTCAATATGTACAATTACGAAACATTCGGATATAATATTGTCAATGTATAACAATATAGAATATTCTATTTCAGAACATTCCAAGATTTCAATGTACATTTTTCAAACCAACATAAACTTTCAAACACCAAATTGCGTAAAACGGCTCATTATAGAGACAGATACATGACAATTGAAAAAAGAGGGAGAAAAAAGAAAGAGACATCCAAAACCACCTCTCTCTTATTTCTTTATTATTTATCCGTCTTTTTTATACTACCAGGGTCCAACATGTTTCGAGGCCTTTTAAGGGTCCTCATCAGGGACATTTTAATAGGAAACTATAATAGGGAATATTTATATGTTATGCTCATATTAATTAAAAATGAGAATTGAACTTGAAGTTAATTATTAAGGAATTATGTTTCAGGATATTCCAGAAAATTCTAAAGAAGTCAAGAGCATGCCAAAATTATCTGAAAATTTTAGAAATAAACAATGTTCAATAAAATTCTGAATCATTCTAGAACATTCAAAAACATCACAAATCATTCCACAAGACTTCAGGTTCTTTAAGAATATTGAAAAATATTTTCTTCATAAGCATTAAAGAATATTCTATTTAACAACATTCTAGAATGTATCCCAAAACATTCCTGAATATTCTATAAAATTCCAGAATATTGAAGATTGCTCCGAAATATTCTATAAATGTAATGAACACTCCAGAATTCGAAGTGGATTTCAGAAGAAACAGAATATTCTGGAAAATCCCGTAACACTCCACAGTGGGCTAAGAGAATCGGTACCGTGACCAAAAGACGGCAAACCCATTAAAAAATACAAAAATAAATTCTAATTAAGCATATATATGTTTTTTTTTGGGTCTCTGATTCCAGATCTTGGGTCATAATTACAAAAAACAAAATAGCGGATTTAATATGGTGGACAAGTATTTCAAAAAAATATTGGATTTACTTGAAACGTGATATCTATGGGTTTTTGAGGGCGCTGCGGTCCCGAATTTGAGGTAAATATTTCAAAAAACAAAACAGCTTAATTGTTATGAACAGTTTATTCAAACAAATGAACCAGCATATCAGTTTGTTGTAAACAAGAATTATTTTGTACTGAAATTAAAAATGAAGAAACAATTTATAGGATTAGAAACAATTTATTATTTTTTTAACGCCCATGAGCACAACAAAAGACTCACAGATGTAACTCACAGATTCAAGCAAATTGTTTAAACATTTGAAAAAATAGATTAATTTCCATACAAAATAATATATAATTCAACCTAAACAAAAATGATAAAATGAGTTTCTACAGTTCGACCGTTAATGAATTACGAATGACGGAAAGTAATTTACCAAAGTACTATTCATTTCTTAACATTAATACTGTTACACTTTATTTCATTTTTTTATTTCATTCACATTTTTTTTACTTCTGTATGTCTAAGGATGAGTAAGAAAAAGCAACCATAAAAAAATTACTAACGGATCTATAAATATTTAAAATATTTATACGGAAAGTACATGAAGAATTAAAAAATAATTTCTTGATTCGCGCAACTGTCAATGGAGCAGGATTTCATTAAATAAAAAATAATTTACGGAACAAAAACCTTAATTATCACTGACAGCAATGACATAATTCTTTTGCACAATTATTAAAGTCGAAAATTCCAGAATATTTTATAATTGTCTAAAATCTTTCAAAGAATTCCAGAATATTCTAAAAAAGTGAAGAATTCGATATTATCGAAAACATTTGAACGACATTTAAAAATATTTCAGAACATTTAAAGCTTTTCATATTATAATTTATCCTGCATTCTAGAATTCTCTGCAAGCATGTCTGTAAAGTTTATTCAAATTCATAAACATTTTCGAATATTGCAGAATATTCCACTATATTTATGTAGGGCCCTTGAAATTACAAAACCAGTACAGAAGTGTAGTAACTATTCTAAATGTTTAGTCTCTTTTAAGAGGAAAATTTAAGCCGCTTTTTCAAATAAAGTGTTAATCATGTGCTTCTTACATTGAATTGTAAAAAGAATCTTTAAATATTTAATAACTGTCACAGTACGAAGCTCTGGTTAGAAATAAAGCAGAAAACAGGGCCATTCATTTTTTTGACATTTCGACGTATTAATGGTTGCTGTGCATATGCTATATGTATTTCGTGAAATGTACTGTACACTTGTACAGGGTATGTACACCCGTCTCTGATATGAGCGCGCACGTTAAACATTCACCCACTGCGGTCTGTGGTTCCGAGTTGCGGGTGGAATTCAAAAGAAGCATCGAAGTAGAAAGAAAAAGGAAAGGGTTAAAGTTGAGAAGGAAAAACTGGAGAAAAAAGAATTGAGAAGACCCGATTTCTTTTGGTATTTTGCCAAATTTACGTTTTGATTTCGCGCAGGGAAACTGCACTCTGAACCCGTTCTTTAACACTGCGCTTTTCGCTAATAGCAATTTCTCTTCATTAAATCGAAGTCGAATTTTTGATATTGTATGATACGTACTGTGTTTACAAACTGTTGTTTTTTAAACTGTTGAAGCTTGAAATTTTTTTATTTAAAGTAATCAAAACTTAATTGAAAATTAAAGTAGATATTATTTAATTCTTCTGAAGTTTGAACTTTTCAAATTACAGCTTTAAAAAATTTTCATTAAAAAACTTTTAATTTAATCGTTTAATAATGAGAAAGTTGTACAATAGAAACCTTCTAATTTCACAATGAAACATTTAAAATGATAGAGCATTAATTTCACAAACTTTAATTGTACAAACTAAATACGGCAGGGCAAAATTTCCGATTTTTTAAATTTCTTTTTCGTCATACAAATAAAAATAGTTTTTGTAACTACAGACTTTCCAGCCAAATATTATCTCAAACCAGGGGCGATAGGGTAATTTTGTACTAAAATAGTGGAATAAATTTTTTCAAATAAAATTAATATATACAAAAAGGACTAGAATTTAACCACAAATAGTTGTATTTCCAATAATATAGTTGAATTTGAAAAACACGAATTTTTTAGAAGACAATGGAATTATCAACCTGAAAAGGTGAATTTTCAACAACAAGATAATTTTCAATCCATGAAGTTGAACTTTCAAAAAAACAGTTGAATTAAAAGAACATTAATTTTCCACCAAACAGTTGCATTTACATACAAATAGTTGAGCTTTGAAACAAAAGAGACGATTTTTTAACAAAATAATTAAATTTTCATTGAATACTTGAATTTTTAACCCAAAAGAATTAACTTTCAACGAAAAAAAGGTGAATTTTCTTATTGGGCTCTACTCATTCAGTTCGGATTTGAACGAAAAAATGAGAAAAAGGGAGGAAGTTTGTTGTAAAGAGGGGGAAGAAGGAATTCTTTAAAAAAGGGTAATGCAGGGGAATAGGAAAAAGAGTTGGAAGTCTGTAACTATTGCCGTCTGAATATTTTTACAGATATTTTTTACCATCGTATTATTATGTTCTGATGTTAAATTCAAAACTAACCATTATTTTATAAACTTCAAGGTTTTTCATTGAAAATTAAACGAAATTCCCGGTCATCGTAAAAGTTCTCTGCCATTTCTCGGTTTTGCCGATCCAGACTGATTTAAAAAGTAAAATTTGTGCCTTAGACAATTTTAACTCAGAAAGTATTTCAGGGTTGCTACAAAATCCTAATTTTAAAATTCCCTGATATTTCAATTACTTATCCTTGACCAATTTTTCATTTTAGCGGATCGTTATAAATGTATCTTTCAGGGATAAAAACAACTTTCCACTTAGGAAATCAATAATGTAAAAGCAAAAAATATCTATTTCTAAATTTTTCTTAAACACTTTCAGTGCTTATAATCATACAGAGTTTTATAAACCTCAGTTTATAGAAAATTTGCTGTCTCTTTCATATTTTCCTTCATAATTTTAAAATTCGCTAACTTTACCTGACTTTACAGAATTCCCTGGCCTGCAGCAATCCTGTATGCAAAGACAGAATCTAAAATAATTTAAAATTCCATATTTTTATGGTTTCGTAGGCTAAAGTTTAGTAGAGAAAGAGGGTGGAGGTCGGATGACGGCAGAGGGAGAGGAAAAGAGTGATATGGTAACAAGGGGAAAGGAAAATTGAAATGGTATGTGGAAAATGTTGGTTGTGAGGGTATGGGGTTAGATGGTTTTTGGGGTATGATGCACTAAGGGACGAGGGAAATGGGTGAAATAGGAGGGGGTAAGGGGAGACAGATGGTGAGAGGGATGAGATATGTTAAAGAGAAGGGGGGAATCTGTAGATGAATCTATCTTGGTAGATAATTATGGGGGATTCGTTGAAAGAGGCTTGAGGGTAGGTGTAATGGGAGTGGGGGTAAATGGAGGTGAAAGTGGTTGGATGTGAGGGGTATATTGTAGATTGTATATGAGAGGGTTAGAGAATTATATGAGAGAGAAAAGGAAGGGGAATATGGAAGTTGGTGAACGTAAGTGACAGGGTGCTGAGGGGGACGGGTATTATAGTAGAGGGGAAATGGTTGAGGGCGTGCAGTATAGGGGGTTGAGAGGTGAAGATTATTCAGCTTATAATAAGGTCGTGGTAGAGGATCAAGCGGTGTGAGTAGGAAAGAAGGTAATGGGGACAAGGTTTATTGGGTAGTGGATGGTTGCAGGGGATGTGCAGCAGAGGGCGAGTGGCGTGGGCCTTATAGAAGAGGGGTAGTGGGATGGTTTTATGCATAATTGGAGGGAAATAGGGTTAAAAGTTAAAGGGTTGCGTATAATATGAAAGGAGGTATTGGCGTAGGGATTATAGGAGATGTTTATGACAGATTTTTGAGGGGTATGTCATACGGCTGAGAAGAAGGGCGAAAAGGTGGAGGCTTGTGGAACTGAGAGGGGTGGAAGGTAGATGAGATAGGAGAGAGAGAGAGAGAAATAGCTATTATAAGTATTACAATTTTGTATTTGTGAAATAATGGATTTATCAAATAATTAAATTTGAGTGGAATGGCTAAACTAACAATAAATAAAATTTAATTTATTTTTATCCATATTTTCCCCTCTGTTTCACAAGTCCCCCTCTCCCGACTCCTCACGCATCCCTATTTCAGGGTATGAATTTACCTGAATTTAACCTTCATACGAATGGAAGTATATTTTGATATTTTTTGCCTGTTTGAGAGAGTTTCTCAATTGGAATACATGTCTTACTAAAAACGGCCTTAACTACTGGTAGGACTTGGAAGCTACGCAGCGAACCATATGTTATCTTTCTCCTCGAACCGGTCGGCTCACGTGAGTTTCATCGAAGCGTCGCGTTTCGCTCGCACGCTCCCTCTGTTATACACAGCACAAATATTATTGCGTGCCAGGGATAAATTTATAGTCGACACTCTTAAAGCAGATATATAAATGTTCATGTTGACACGAAATATGTACTATGTACGCATACATGCATACACATATGTTTAAACATAGGCGCAGATACGGTGCCGTGTATTTAATACCTTGCGGGAGCAAGGAAAATAGCTGAGGCAAAGCGCACCGCCAGGTTCCGCTCCTCTGGGATATCGGCAAAGGATAATGGCTACTAGTGTCTATCCCGAGGGAATATCGCGTTCCTGGCTTTACTCCATCATATCGATCCTTTTACCTTTGACGAAATGATGTGACTGGTGCCGCCGCTTTTTCGGAAAAGGTATAATGTTTTATTAGAAATTACATGCAAGGCTGTTTCTAATCTCAGATACCTGTTACCGACATTTACCGTCACCTCGAGCAATCGAGGGTTCATGTCCGTGCTAAAAAATCTTTCGCCTTCATATATAGGATCAATTGGGCTTACTGCACCTACATTAGACATTACTTTTATTAGACTGTTTGTTATAAGAGGAACAGAATTTTCTATAGAACCATCCCTCTACAAGCTTTAGTTATTAAAATATAATGGTATAAACAAATTAATGAGCAAACGTCATTTTTCGGAATTCGAAATGTTTATCTCATTGAAATCCATAGTTTTGTATAAAATGCGAAGAAAATTAATCCTTGATTACTATTAATTGAAAATATGTGTGATTTAGCAATTGGTAAAAAAAAATTTATAAATAAATACAGTTTTACTATTTTGTAATGAACAGGCTCAATTTTATCATGGAATCAACTAGAAATGTCTTTTCTATGACTCTGTTATTATACTTTGCAAATAGATGAGAATTATTTATCGTTCAAACTTTTTTTCAAACAAATTTTAAAACCATAAGAAATGGTTAAGATAATTATCAATTGTTGTTAATTCGCAAAGTATTATAGGAAAGAGGCACTGGAAAGGAATTTCTAGTTGATTCCGCAAAAAATTGAGCCTTTTCTGTGAAGAGCAGTCACATTCGTTTATAAAAATGGTTGAAATGATTAAAAATTATTGTCACACTGGAAAGTTTCACAGCAAAGTATCATTAAAATGATACTTTTAACTGATCCTTTAAACCAAAATTTGAGCCTTTTCATTGCAAAATAGTGAAACTGTGAATTTTTTAATAAAAATTGTTCAAATAGTTGATCATTGTTGTCAATTTTCAACGCATCGTAGCAGGGTATCATCGGACCGACATTTTTAGATGATTCCGTAAACAAACATTGAGGCGATTGATTGAGAAATAGAGAAACTGTAAATTTGTTTATAAACATTATTTTTAAAATAGCAAAAACGCATTTTTTTTAATTGATTATAATTGAATATTAACTGGTCTCACATTTTGTACCAAAACTATGCATTTGAATGAGCTAAACATTGTGAATACCGAAAAATGAGTTTTGCATGTATATTGTATAATTAATTTATTTATAACATTATATCTCAAAAACGAAAGCCTCTAGAGGGATGGTTGTTCAGGCCATTTTGCTCCTCTTACCATATGTGGCGTGGAACGAAGAAACCGACCCTATAGCACCTTTTTAGCTTTTCGAGAATATAAAACGTGATATAAAACACATTATATTTTGTTCAATTTTCGTTCGATTTTTTATGCTTTTTGATTTTTGATGCTGTATGTTCGGTTTGTTCGTTCCACGCCATATACATATACTATTTGATAATAGTAATAACTAAACACTCAGAGAAAAGATTGTCTTAAAAAAAAGCATAGTCCTCTTGTCTGTTTTGTTTTGAACCACGTGAATATCGTTTTTACACAAACTTCTCACAAGAAGATCATGTTTGATGCAAAAAGATTCTTTTTGAGATAAATGAAAATTCTCTAAACCTTCAGTTTAAAAGGAAATTCCATTTGTGTCAAGAAACATCCTTTTGACACAAAAGGACATTTCTCTCAGCGAAAATTGAGTTTCGCTGATTTTATTAATTCTCGAAGTTTTCGGACTCACTGATTGATAAAAAATGGATTTTTCTTTGGAGTCTGTCGTCGTTGTCTTCGTCATTGTAGTCTGTAAGCACGGTAACTTTAGAAGGTATTATGCGATTGGCTTGCCCTTTGGCACATTGTTGAAAAGAAGGAACGAGTTCGTTAGCCAGACATTTTTGACCCACAATTCTGGTTTTATCTATCGAAAATGCTTTTTAAAAAATCAGAAATTCCATTTTTCAGCAAAACTATACGAGATATGAAAAACGATAAGGAGCAAAATTGTTCATCTCAAAAATATAAAATTATTGGAAAATCGAAACAAGATAGAATAAAAACTTATTTAACAAAATTGTTTGCTTAAATCATATATACAAATTTTATCTGAACTATTTGTTGATAGGACGAGTAGTTTCTGTTTCAATCGTGATAAATAACATTAAAAATAAGGCTATGTCTAGTCGTTTCGAAAAAATTTTCGCCTGAATTAGATCTAAAAATTTTCTTATGACCTTTTTGTGATACGACGCGCTCTCTTTTAAATGATAGAAACAAGACAATGAAAATATGTCCGTTTCAAAATTAATGCACATTATGAATTGTAATAATATATACATTTATTGAAATCATACATTTTACAGCGTAGGTGCGAATAAAGATTATAATGCCAAATAAGGCACAAATATTAAAGTAATCATGAAAAATAAAATTTGTCCTTGATTTTGCAATATCTAAATAAGAAGTCCCGGAGCAAGGTATAGAAATTAATATAATATACATTTAATATATTAGAGTTGAACATAATATAGAAAAGTTCGCGTTTTGGATCAATTTTAATCGAACGCGAAGCACGAGATACGTTATGAAAATGTGTTTCTTGAAGCCGAGAGAGATTTAACAAAAAAGAATTCACAATCACCAAATTACATTTTTCTATGGGTTGAGCTTTAATTTTAAAAGGTCTATGCACATATGTGGGGGAAGCACAAAGACCGAGCGTAAAGCGCGAGATGAATATATTATCGAGTGGTCAAACTTGCGAGCGAAGCAGATTTTTTTCCTATAAAAATGAAGAAATGATATTCACCTTCCTCTGAAAGTAAGAGCGTTGTATAAATTCAGTAATGAAAGAAATAGCATTTCAAAATGAGGAAACAGAAAAATTATTTGGAAAAAAAAGTAAGAAACACTTTGTGGAACGTTTTAAGAGTTTTTAACATTTCATCCGTTGAATTTACGTTACTCTCAATGCCTTTTCTCTCCACGTTTCATGAATTTTTTCGTTGTTTTCCTGCACTCGTAGCTTTGTTTAAATGTTTTGGTGAATGTTCTTGCTTCAATTATAAAAAATAGAGTTTCCGCTTTCTAGCATGATTACCAAACCTACAGAGAGTATTCATAACCTTTATTCAACCTATCAGATGTTTAGACCAAAAATTGAAGAAGAAAAAGTGAAAGTTTTTTCGCACTTCTGTAAAATTCTTGTTTCTTGAGTTAGGCGCTTTTCCAATGCCACATTTAATTATGTTACTACTATTATTAAAGTTCTCTCTCTGTAGCAGCGAGTAAAAAAATAAAGTTTCTTTGGTATCCCATTCAAATATACCGAATTTAGTCCTGAGAAAGGCAAGAAAGTACTGGGGGAAAAATGGTAGAAAAGTTCCATTTTGAAATAGAACTAAAATAGCATAAAAGTTCAAAATATGTCCTGTTTCAGCAGGAAGTTTTTGGAACATTAATCCCATATGAGAAAGATCATTGGCAGACCTAAAACGGCCTAGCAGTTAACCTGTAAACAATTTTTTAATATGAAAAGAAAATGTATTGTAGTAGTTTGGACCAGTAGGAAGAAATTCAAGGAATAACGTTTACTATATTCAACCTTTTATTGGTTACACAAAAAGACTTTTCCGACATATGCATTCTAAAAAAGGCCTGTCGAAAAAGAACATAGTTTGAACTTTATTTGTATATTTAGTTCTATTTCAGGAGGACCTTTTTGGAACATAAATTCAATGAGCACTTGTGAAAGTTTAGAAAAAAATTAAACTCATCTCGTACTTTTGTCCCAAAAATTAATAGGAACTTGCGAAAATAAAAAAATGTAATAAGTGGGACTCTCGCGATACTTTTGTCCTAAAAAAGTCCTGCTTAAAGCGGACATGATTTGCACGTTTCTAGTACTTTAGTTCTATTTCAGTAGTACTTTTTTGGAATATAAATCCCATGTGTACTTGTGAATGTTTGAGAAAATGGAACTTTACTTGTTCTTTGGTTCCTATTAGGAATTTTTAGGAATTTTATTATTGGCTCCTGTTTTAGAGGTAGGCCAGGATTCGGCTTTGGGCACATATTAACTCCTATCGAATACAACGCTGCTGAAGGTTGGTAACCTTCTCAGAATAAATCACCAACCAAATGAGACTCTCGGTTTCCTCTCTCTGTCCTCACCTGCCCCCCCCCCCCCCACACACACAGTAACAGAAGTATTGGTGGGACTGACGTTACAGATAGAATACCCACCGTACGACGAATAATCACTTAACTTGGACATGATTTCGGCTCGCAAAACAAATTTCGCGCATAAAGGTGATAGTTGGGTGTACAATCTAAACATGAATAATACAAACAATAGAGTAGCCTCGGAATGGACTGAAACTTGGATTGACGAAATGCATACACACGGTAAACGTAAAGGTCGAGTTTCAGGCGATGAATGGAGACTAGGTGTTTGGAATGCTAGAGGAGTGAATGATCTTAAAGTAAGAGAACTACGAGAAACTATGCATGCTAGGAAACTAGATATTTTATGTGTACCTGAGACGAAGAAAAAGGGTTGCGAAAGTAGAAACATAGAAAATGGGATATTGAAAGGCGGTTTTGAAATATGGTCAGGAGTAAGTAGTGAATCAAATCGTAGTCAAGGGGTCGGTTTAATTATGAATGAAAAAGCAAGACAGCATCTCAAAGATCATGATTTTGTATCTCCCAGATTGTTGTGGGCTAGAATGAAGGTGGGAATCAGAAGATTATTTATCATAGCGTGCTACGCCCCAGTTGACAGTGAACCGCGAGAAGTCAAAGACGCCTTCTGGGACACTTTAAATGACACAATAAGTACTTGCGATCAAGGTGAAAGAATAATTCTGCTAGGAGATATGAACGGATGGGTCGGCGTCCAACGCCAGGATACAGATACAGAAAGGGTGCTAGGTAATTTTGGGGATCCATTAAGAAAAAATTATAACGGGGAAAAATTAGTTAGCTTATGCTTAGAAAAGGGCCTATTTATTACCAATACTTGGTTTAGACATAAAATGATCCACACGTACACTTGGTGTAAAGGAAATAACCGCAGTGTAATTGACTTCGTTATTGCGGATGAAAGACTAAGAGAACTAGTCAAAGATACAAGAGTCATGAGGGGTTCCGAATGCAATACTGATCATTACCTTCTAATCTCTAAAATAAACTTAGGCCGGGGATGGAAAAGAAAGAGAACAGAAAAAACGAAACAAACTCGAATAAAAATTGAAAATTTACAGAAACCGGAAGTGCGAATAGAGTTTCAAAATAAGTTAAGCGAACGCATAGATAGGGCAACTTGGGAAGCGCTTACGAGCAATAAAGATATAGAGGGCGCGTGGGCTTTATTACGGGATATCATTGTTAAAACTGCAATTGAAGTGTGTGGTACGGCAGTGGTAGGAAGAAAGTCTGGTGATGCGTGGTGGAATGATGAAATTCAAGCAGCCCAGCAAGAAAAGAAAAAAGCGCACAAGAGAACATTAAACATGACAGGTCTTAGCGATGAGGAGAGAAATAGACTCAAAAATGATTACAAAGACAAAAAGAGGAAAATGAAACGACTAGTCAAGGAGATTAAAGAAAAAATCAGAACAGAAGAAGAGAACAAAATACAAAACTACTTTGAAGGAATTATGAAACTATTATATAAACAGTTGAAGGAAAATAAGAATACAGAGTTTGCCAGCATGAGAAACAGCAAAGGTGAAATGCTATATGATATAGATGAGATAGTAGACGCTTTAAAAGACTCTTTTAAAGAACTATTAGGAGGTGAAGATATAGGACAACAAAACTACGACATAGAACATAAGGCATTAGAAAACCCAATTGAAAAAGTCTGTGTCACTGAGGTCCGAGACATAATTAAGAACTTGAAAAACGGTAAGGCTGCTGGCATAGACAGTATTAGTGCTGAAATGCTTAAATACGGTGGCGAGTACATACCTCACAGGTTGTGCGAATTAATAAATTTATGTATCGAGACGGGGAAAGTCCCAGACGATTGGAAAAAAGCGATTATCGTACCAATATACAAAAGAAAGGGAGATAAAAGCAACTGCAGTAATTACAGAGGTATCAGCCTACTAAGTACCGTAAGTAAAATATACTCAAAAATACTTATTCGTAGGGTAATGGAAATCACAGAAGAAAAGATATGGGAAGTCCAAAGTGGTTTTAGGCCAGGAAGATCATGTACAGATCAGATATTTAGCCTAAGACAGATCACAGAAAAAAGCTTGAGAGTAGGAAAGAAAGTTTTCTGTGCATTTATTGACCTAGAAAAAGCATTCGACAAAGTAAATAGAAATAAATTTTGGGAAGTCCTCAAAGAGTACGGAGTAAATGGAGGGCTCCTACAAGCAATAAAAACAATATATACAGGTAGTAAAGCGAGTGTAAGGGTAAATGGGAAACTGAGTGACTGGTTCGATATTATGCAAGGCGTGAAACAAGGATGCGTTATGTCCTCGTGGCTATTTATCATATTCATGGATAAGTGTCTAAGAACTGCACTCTTCGACGAAGAAGGTGTAAATCTCCAAACAGTCAAGGTACGTGGATTAGCTTTCGCAGATGACAAGATTGTTATGGCAGAATCAATCGAGGACTTGCAAAGAATGTTGAATAAACTTAATACAAGCATGAAAAACATGGACCTCAAAATTAACGTAAATAAAACAAAAATCATGGTGTTTGAAGGAAAAAGTGAGAAAACAATATGCAACATTGTCCTAAATGATGAGAGATTAGAACAAGTTGACAAGTACGTATATCTAGGTAGTCTATTCACTAGCGACGGAAAAATAGATGGGGAGTTAGATAGGCGCATAAATAAGGGTAAGCAGGTTATCGGTAGAGCAGGGTCCATCCTAACAAATAAAAACATATCAAAAAAAGCTAAAATGGCCATACATAATTCTATATTCGTACCGACTGTACTATACGGTAGCGAGACATGGACCTGTCAAGAAAAGGACAGGAGTAAAATTAACGCGATCGGCATGAAACCTCTGCGCAGAATATGCGGGAAAACACTGATGGACAAAGTCCGAAACGAGACCATCCTCAAAGAATGTGGTGCAAAAGAGACAATATTTGACACATGGGAAAGAAATCAGTTAAGATGGTTCGGACATCTTGAAAGAATGAAAGATGAAAGACTGACCAAACAAGTGTATAAAGGTAAAGTAAATGGCAGAATGCCCAGAGGTAGACCGCCGAAAGAATGGTTAGAATCTGTAAATGAGACATTAATCCGTAGAGACATAAGAAGCCATAGAAACACAAGAGCTTGCATGAAAAAATGCATGGACGTGAAGGAAGCTAGAGTAGTATGCCAGGACAGAAAAGTGTGGCGACAAATAGTTTGTAAACAGAGTGACAGTAGAATGAATGACGCCTGAAACAAAGACCTTGGACACTAATGGGCCCAAGTGGAGAACCATATGTACATAACAATTTTGTGAGGATCTTCACTTGGGGTGATCGCTAGAGAGATTGATCAGCAACCTGGGTCGGAGCAGTGTTGCGGAATAAACGTGTCATTTAAATAAATAACACGAGAATTCCAGATCAATCTAAAATATCTATACCTAACACTTATATACCTATCTACCTCATACCTATATACCTACCTACCCTATACCTATATACCCATATACACACTACTATTTTCCAAACGAGAGAGACCATCGGGTATACGAATGAGACTTTTTTGTTTTACTCATACGTCAGAAAAAATGTAAAAATTGTGTTTTCGTATATGCTAGGAAATATATGGGAGGGGATAGAATATCGCAGGGCTCACATGGATTGCTATCTGGCAGAAAGTTCTGTGATGCAAAGGGTGGTGAAAGGCGAAAAGGACGCATCGCTCCTCGCAAGAACGTCACGAGTTCACGCATGCCAGGAATCCGTGGGCAGTACGTGAACTTTCCCTTAGGGTGAATTCCCTATCCAGGCATCCAGTACGAATAACCTCGTACAAATATAGAGAATTCTTTGTCGGTGGGTTATGCAAGAGGGTTGTTGGGACACAGGCAGCGTGACACGTGACGATCTCACCGTGACAAATTTCCTGTCCATCGGTTGGTTACTTCCACTTTATGATTCGTAATGCTCATTCAGTTCTCGGATATTAAAGATTAAAGGTTTCTGCTTTGAATGATATTTATAATATTTAAACACATTTAATGAAATTAACTGTTAATTATTAATAATGCGCTATTTAATCTATTTATTTATGTAATATTGTATTGAAAAGCAGGATGTTGAATCTTGAGATTGTGGCCGATTTCATATTCTCACTTATTTCCTAATTGATTCTATTTTAAGTTTTCCAGTTAATTAGGAGTTATCTGTTTTTAATGTTAGGGAAAAGTAAAAGTTTAACACAAATCGGATAACATTTTAAAATTAAAAAGTGGTCGTGGCATCTGGTAGTTTTTCACCGTTTAAACTAGTTAGAGTGCGTTTTTTCTGCTAAAACGATTTATTTAGTGGTCCTGATGGAAATTTCCAATTTTTTAGAAATAGCTGATACGTTTTCCGAAAATATTTTTTGAAAAAGTTCAAAATATCGTCCTTGCGTAGATTGACCCTGTCCATTGCGTTTTAGAACAAAATGTCTAACAACAACCTAAACTAGACAACATTATGAGGAAATTAAAAAAAACCTTATATCTTAAATAGGTCTCAAGTTATGAAACTTCAAATTAACCGGCTTTGTGTTCTAATTGACTGAAAAATTAAATTTGGAAGCTCTTATAGGTCAAGAGTTATGAACATAGAATTTTAAAACTTTCCATTCAGAAGAATCTGTCTGTACTAAGAAATGTACTTGCGGCTGTACTTAAGCTTCTTGGTGACCTTTTTAATGCATTGTAAGTTTTTAGAAATACACATTTTTCATTAAAAAATGAACCCGATTTAGCTTCTTTTGTAACATCTTTTTATTATTAATCTAGTGAAGGCAAACACAAATAAAATGAAAAAATATCAAATACGTGAAGTGGAAAAGAAAAGATAAGTTACGAAGTCAAAATTTCGTTGAAGTTTCAGTTCAATTCCTTTGGACGAAACTTTATTTTTTAATGAATTGGAAAAAATCATTTTTTAATATAATTGTATTTAGCTACAATTTTTATTCTAGACACCCTGTAACTTTTTACAATTGTAAAAAAAAAATTGCTGATCTAACTTAGAACTTTTTTGTTTTTGGCTAGCTGATAAGCACCAGTTCTGGACCAGGCCAAACCTTCTAGACCGAAATTAGAATTGTTGATCTGGGCTAGCTGATCAGCGCTACACCTAGACCAGACCAGAATGGCAAGGTGACAAGAAAAAAATTCTTGTTTGATACTGTTATTTTTTTTATTTTCTATCATCATAGACACCCTGTAACTTTTTTGAAATACACTTGTCAAGGAAAAATTTTATGTTCGAACTTAGAACATGTTTTGTTCTGGGATAGCTGATCAGCGCCAGTCCTGGGCCAGACCAGACTTTCCAGAACAAAATTACAAATTTGAATGTTCTTGGATAACTGAGCAGCGCCAGTCCTGGGACAGACCAGACCTTCCAGACTAGATGGTCTATATGAAGAATAATAATGGATTAAATATTTTAATATGAAGTAAAATTTTTAAGTTTTTTTTTAATATGATTGGATCCTTTTGAAAATAAGTATCCTAAGGTTTCTGGGGGTCATTGAATCCAAATGTGATACTAGAACTTTCAAATTCAAAATAGCAATTCCAAAAATATTTTTATATCAAAGGATTCAGAGCCCCATAAACCTGAATAAAATCATCAGAAATTTAACACTTATTATAGTTGGACAAATGGAACATAAATAAATGTGGACCAGTTACAGTATGACAAATACGAAGAGAGAGTTCAGTTTTATTGGCCTTTTTATATGAAAAATGTCGTTTGCAAGTTCGTCAATATGTTGTACGCGAGAAGGAAATTTGTTGGACTCGTTCCATGGCCAATGCTATAGTTATAAATGGTCGCATACAAGCGAATAATTAAAATATTTTCAAATGAGATGAACTCTAATAAAGCTATAGTAATACATAATTATTATAATCTGAACAGCAATGAAACATTGACGATAATAAATACTGGGCTTAATATAGATTCTGGGTTCTATTAAAGTAAGCATCAGTCTATTGTATGAATTAACTACACTGGGTAGGTCTCTTATTCCCTTCAGTCTTTGTAAAATTGAAATTCCAGGCTGAATTTAGAATAAACGTATAATTGGTGCTTTGCAGACTGGAACGTGCCCTTATAAATAGACGGGTTAAGGAAACGAGTAAAATTAGCACCTGTCGTTGCCTACATTTGAAGGAGATATTTAAGCTTGAAAGGTGAGAACTTGCGATATTGCTTTCGACATAATTATGGTTTCAGGAAAACAATGCTTTGTACAATTTTCTGTGGCGTAAAACAGAAAGTGACTGAGTTACGTGATGAGAACAATAATAATGATAATCAAGACTAATTAAAGGATGCTATTTATTCGTCAAAATAGGCACTGATTAGTAGTACAGCATTTTCCGCAAAATAACCAGTTAAGTATTGCGCTACACGAAAAAAATTAGTTGTCGTAACTTTATTTGGTTGTATAAAACATTAGGATGAGCCACAATTTCTAAAAGTTTCGTATAACGTTTATTACACGCTTAAGAAAATAATGGAGTGGAGAAATTTCATCTAGACTGTTCTAGTCTGAAAAAGCTGATCTGGCCTAGGTCTAGCGCTTGTCTTGCCCAGGTCTGACCTTACCCAGGCCTTCTAGTCTGGAAGGTCTTGTATGGCCCAGAACTGGCGCTGCTCAGCTATTGAAGAACGTTAAAAGTTCTAATTTCGGTCTGGAAGGTCTGATCTGGTTCGTGAGTGGCCTGATCAGCTATCTATAACGAAAAAAGTTCTCAGTTCGATCAAAAAATGTTTTCTTGACATATTTCGAAGTCATTGAGAAAAATCAAGGGAGTTCAGCCAGCGGCTAACCGGCCTCCAACTAGTAGCTGACCAGCCAATAACCAATGGCTCACCAGGCAGTCTGGCCTGGGGCTAGCAAAAAAGAACGTTATACTTCTAGCCAGCGTCAGGTCAGACCATTTGGTCAGCGTTATTGACACGCATGCTCAACACTAAGCTCAGTGGAGAATCCAAACAACTATAAGAGGTTCTCCGTGATGCTTGCAGATTACTGACAGATCTACATCACAAAATCTCATTCGCTAGGGGAGCAATTATTTTACCAGGACTTAATCATTTAGTCAAGACAATTGCGGACGAAACATAAATCGGCACTTTTCTGTTTGGCGAATCTTTTTCTGAACGTCTCGAATCTGCAAAAGACATCGGAAGAACAAGCAAAGACGTGGCCAAACCTACCACTAGTGTAGAAGGAAATAAATTCCATAAGTTCCATACCTACAGTACTAAATTTTTTCTCAGAGACCTTAAAACAAACAAAGTCATACAGCACGCTGAATGTTTATAGGGCTGCGTTGTCACTAATAATGAATAAAGAGTTTGGAAAGGACCAGCGAATTACAAGATTCTCTAAGGGAGTTTCAACCTTGAAACCACAAGCACCAAAATATTCAACTACATGGGACCCAGCACCAGTTTTGAAATACTTATTCTAGCCGTAACCTAATGAAGACATCTCCTTGGAGGACCTGACAAAAAAGCTGGCGACACTTCTAGCCCTGATAACTGCTCAGCGGGTACAGACCCTGAAAGATATCACCCTTGACAACATAGTTTCACCGAAGAGGAGTTCAACTCAAATAAAAATCCCTGCAAGACTTAAAACCTCGGGAAGAAATAGAAGTCAACCAGTATTAGGTGGACACAGTACATAGCACCAGACATGCTGCTAGTTCAGCTGCTCAACGGAAAGGAGTAAGCATTGACATCATCAGACAAACAGCAGGGTGGACTCCGGAATCAACCGTTTTTGCAAGGTTCTACAATCAACCGCTGGTAGCAGAAGGAAACTTCGCAGCGGCTTTCATAACTGGGAACCCATAATTTATCTTTATATATTTACTTTTCTCTCTCCGAAAAAGTTTTTTTGTTCAAGCTACAGTTTTTTCTTTCCTTTGTCAACAAAAAATTATTGACAGTTGTTGATACATCAATAAGTACGTTAAATCGCAAAACATACTTCAAACACCTACATTATTTGATCTAGAGGACGAGACAGCGAGGTGGGATGGGGTCAACTTTGCACGTAGCAACTTTGCACGTGCCCAACTGTGCACGTCGATGGCCAGATGGACAACTGTGCACGTCGTTGGTCAGATGGACAACTGTGCACGTGCCATCTTTGCACGTGCACAGTTGTCCAAGTGATAACTTTGCACGTCGAAATTTAGACGTGCACAGATGGGCTCCTGTGGACTTGGACGTGCACAGATGTCACTTTCCTAACTGTGCACATGCACAGTTGTCACTTGACCAACTGTGCACGTGCACAGATGTCCCTTGTCCAACTGTGCACGTGCACAGATGTAACTTGCCTAACTGTGCACGTGCACAGATGTCACTTGCCCAACTGTGCACGTGCACAGATGTCACTTGCCCAACTGTGCACGTTTATGTCCATACGTAAGGGTTGATAAAGGGGTGGTCCTTTATATCTACGTATAATTATACGCCCTTACCTACGACTCGTTACAAAAACATTGCGCTCGTTTCAAAAAGCCCCTCAGTCCGCATTAGTCACGAAATGTACCATTTAATACTTTTATCTTATTAAGCTTCTTTGAGTCTCCCAGGGGGGCTAACTACTAACTACCGTGCCTACTCGGTAGGTATTTATTTTTTTCAAGTTACTTATCTGTCTTTGATTTCACAAAATCGTTTATTTATTTGATGTATTCTCTTATGATGTAACAAAAAGTGAAGTTGAAAAAAAATGTCAATAGCTTTTATCAAAGTTTTACTGTTGTTTATGTGATGATGTGTAATGACGGGTTACAAATTTGTCTTAGTCATTGGCTAGTGAAATATGAAGGTTTATTTATTTCTGTGGTACACATTTTTTTTCTTCAAATTTTCTTCGTCTCACCCTCCAGATTTGTTCGAATGCAAAAACAAGTAAGCACGTATTTTTCTTTTTAATTTTAAAATCTATTGATTTCCAGGGGTTGTTCAAAGTCCATAAAGTTTCACGTGTATTTCCTCTGGAAAAAAGATCTTTTTGGAAATTTGTGATAGAGTCGTTAATATTAGCTTATCTTACTGCATGAATACTTTTTAAATTCAACCCTCATAAGCAATTTGTATAGGGTCTCGAAAAAAACTCCATAAGTGCAAAGATGAGGTATTATGTCCCGCGTGAAAAAAAAGTTCCCTTGCTCAAGCATGGGTCAAAAATAGGTCAAAAATGTTTAAAGTTCGACGGATTCCAGAGTTTAACTTGCATAAAAACAAATAAAACCTTACTAATTCTCTCTATTCATCATTTCACCTAAATTGGCCTAGTTCTAAGTACTTTTCCGAACCAAAATTCATAATTGGTTCCAATTATCAAACCCGTACCCATCACTCCAAAGGTAAGTTTCAGAATAGTTATTTGTGATACAAGTGCGCAAAATAGGTGATTGTGTGTGAGTGAGAATTTTGCAGCATAAGCCGGAGGCTCGAAGCATGAGTCGGTGGTTAGCGCACGAGCGAAGCGAGTGCGAAAACGTTGACAAGTGCTTCGAGCCGCAGGCGAATGATTCAATCACACGAGTTACCAATCACCTATGCGCACGTGTATCACACGCTATTTTTTGCAACGCCCGTCCGAAAAAGTTGTTAGGAGGAGGTAACGAAAAATACTAATTTTATATATATATATATATATATATATATATATATATATATATTGCAGTGGTTGGCGTTTATGATCATTTGCCGGGGGTGGGGTGGGGTGGGGGGGCGCTACGAAACTCTAAAAACAAACCTTCAATCATTAAAACATTTGTTCAATTTAAATCTAAATTTATTTCAAGAAGATACCAACACCAGTGTTTAAAGTTGCCTATACCAGTGTCTAAAGTACCTCATATTGAAAGTGCGCATGCGCAGCTTTTTCACCAGTGCTTAAAGTAAGCCATCTTCAAACTGCGCAAGCGCGAAAATTATTCGCACACAGTCTGCTCAAAGAAGGTCCTTTAGGCACAATTTAGAAGCATGAAAACGTCAACTTTAGAGTTGGGTGTTGCAAAAACTTACTGAAATTGGTTTAAATCGATATTTGCTAGTTGAATAATATTTTGCAGCCTAAAGTTCGATTGTTAGATAATAAACTTTCTTAGCATTTAGCCAGAAAATTTATAATTCTAAAGAACAAATTGGAGAAAGAGTTTGGACATGTGCAAAATTTTGAAAATCCCGTGAGCCTGGAATTCATAGATTTCCATGAATTCGAGGAATCCATTTAATTAAAAAAATTCATAGAATTAAAGGAATACAGAGAATTCAGGGAATTCAGAGAATTCAAGGGAATCAGAAAATTCGAGGCATTCAGCAAATTCAAGGAATTCAGAGAATTCAGGGAATTCAAGGAATTCGAGGAATTCAACGAATTCAAGGAATTATGAGAAGTCCAGGAATGAAAACCATTCTATAAATTCTAAGGATTTTGAATTCTTTGAATTCGTAGATTTCATGGAATACCTGGCATTCTCTGAATTCCTTAAATTCTCTTAATACCCTCAATTCTCAAAATTTCTTAAAATCTATGAATTCCTTGAATTCCTTGAATTCTCTAAATTCCTTCAATTCTCTAAATTCTTTGGATTCTCTGTTCCGTGAATTCCATGAATTCCATGAATTCCATGAATTCCGTGAATTCCGTGAATTCCACGAATTTCGTGAATTCCATAAATTTCGTGAATTCCATACATTTCTTGAATTCTTTAAATTTCATGAATTCCGCGAATTCCATTAATTCCGCGAATTCCTTGAATTCCATTAATTCCGCGAATTCCGTGAAATCCATGAATTCCGTGAATTCCATGAATTCCGTGAATTCCCTGAATTCCATTAACTCCGTGAATCCCTTGTGCACAATTTTCGACTTATAAACTATACAATACATGTATTGGAATGCTCGACGGTGACTTCACGATTTACAGCACTTACAATACATGTATTGCAATTTCGTCATTCCAATACCGTGTTTGCAATTTTACCTTACTCCTGTATTGTAGAAGTGTTGGAGAATTCCAAACATTTTTAACAGTGTAGGGCTTATTAAGATGAAAGTATTAAAAATACCTGTGAATTCGATTTTGGGCGTTTTACCGGAGTCTATATTTGTTGGGGCTCATATCATGAGCACTATGCTTCCTCGTCATGATGAAATAGCAAATAGATAATTTGCTTTCTTAAAGAAGAAGGATTCATTATTTTAATAAAATTGTAAATCTCAATTTTTCCAATATTATAACTGATTAAAATTTTCTTAATCTTCAATAAAATATATTGATATTATATATATATATATATATTGATATTATATATATATATATATATATATATATATATATATATATATATATAGAAAAATGGATTTGTTTCGAGTCAAGGAATATTCTGTTTGCATGCATTAACTGTGAATTATGATAATGAAAAAAGGTTGAACTATAAAAAACAATTTTTCAAGTAGTAAAACCGTGCTAAAAAATGCACCTAACATTTTTTGAAATCCTTGTGTCTGATTCAAGTTATTAGTGGTAAAAATAAGCCGTACGAATTTTATCAATTTATCTGCAACGATTCTCAAGTTATCGTGTTCACAAAAAAGTGTAGCATCAACACACACATTTATCAACTGACGAACGTTAAATTAAATGAATTAAAGCTTTTTCGAAAATGTAATTATTACAAATCTTTCTCTATGAGAAAGCAAAATAAATTTAAAGAAAGCTTTCTTATATTTATAATAATTTGGCATTTTAACTGTTAAAAATTTATTATACGTAGATATAAAGGATCAACCTCGTATAAACACTTACGTGAGGACATAAACGTGCACAGTTGGGCAAGGGACATCTGTGCACGTGCACAGTTGGGC
>CAKNYM010049606.1:61690-87823 GCA_932195095.1 Andricus curvator | reverse complement strand
ACGTGCACAGTTGGGCAAGGGACATCTGTGCACGTGCACAGTTGGGCAAGGGACATCTGTGCACGTGCACAGTTGGGCAAGTGACAACTGTGCACGTGCACAGTTAGGAAAGTGACATCTGTGCACGTCCAAGTCCACAGGAGCCCATCTGTGCACGTCTAAATTTCGACGTGCACAGTTGTCACTTGGACAACTGTGCACGTGCACAGATGGTACTTGGACAACTGTGCACGTCGAAATTTCAACGTGCACAGTTGTCACTTGGACAACTGTGCACGTGCACAGATGGTACTCTGACAACTGTACACGTCGAAATTTCGACGTGCACAGATGGGCCCCTGTGGCCTTGGACGTGCACAGATGGACGTGCACAGTTGTCCGTCCGGCCATCGACGTGCACAGTTGGGCACGTGCAAAGTTGCTACGTGCAAAGTTGTCCGTCACCCCAGCGAGGTACAATTGAACGATTGAACGAACTTACCTGAAGTGAAGTTCGATCGCAATTGTGCGAGCTGCCTCGTCCGAATAGATCAAACCCACCCAAACCCAAACCCAGTCATGAAAAAATAGACCTATTTTTAAAATGATTTTGCGATTTAAATGGAACTTCAAAATAAACGAGCAAACCATTATAGTGGAGGAGGAGCACCACCAAACGGGAAGGTGCCAACATTTTTTTTTAATTTGAAATATCTGTGCGGAACGAGCAGTAACGGCGTTACTACATTATTTGATCTATTCGAGCGAGGCAGCTCGCACAATTGCGATCGAACTTCACTTCAGATAAGTTCGTTCAATCGTTCAATTGTATTGTCAAACACTCTCACCATTCTTTTCTCGGTCTGCGTCTAGGTACGCTACCATTTACTGTACCTAAATATAATTGTTACGTCAGTAGTTCTTCTTTCATTCTCTTCAATATGCCCAAAAACTCTCAACAAATTTCTTTCACTCTTGTCAAAAGGTATTTCCTCTACACCACATTTTTTGAGAATCCTCTCATTACTGACTTTATCCATTAGCATTTTAACGTATACATTGCGCAGAAATTGCATGCCAACTGCGTAGTGATGGGCGATCCGGAGTAAAAGTACTGATCCTTACTAATCAATACTTTAAATACTGTGGATCCGATCCGAGTTCAAAAATCGGTCTAAAAAGTATCAATACTATTGGATCGGCGCATGTGGAATAGCTTTCTGTGTATTTTCAGGTTATTAAGGTTATGTTACCCAAAAATACACACAAGAATAACTTACGCAGGATTAATTATTATAATATTATTCCTTCTTGGGATAAAGGCTGCGCAAATTTGTTTGGTAATTTGTATTTAATATTAAAAACTAATGCAAAAATTATTTTCCGGAACAGTATATTACTTTTCAATACGTCAGATGTGCTTAAAACGTTTAATAAAGCTTTATTTAAACTTTACATCGTCAAACTCGTAACACGTTGAAAACGCATATATCTCTGTCTTTATTTTCTACTCCTTCCAGTTTGCTTAATTATTTCCAGGCTTGACTCGGCACCTTTCTGTGACTTATTCCGTGAAAAGAAAAAACAGTGATTATATACATTTAATTAACATTATTTTAAATAATACTTGACTTCACTCTATGAAGAATACAAATCACATTAATGTCCTTCAGTCTAAACAACATTTTTAGAAAAGAAGCCTTTCATTTTCATCATATAAAAATTATACAAATGATCCACATTTTAATTTGAGGTTATAAACTTCAAGAATTAATGAAGAATACCATTCTAACATAAATTCGAAACAGAAACAACGAACTTAAAACATGCAAGTAGTGACTCATTACTTTGTTTGTAAAATTAAAGTTGAATTTTGAAATAATTAAATACCAAGCATTTTGAACTTACGATCTTTCACTGGGCCAAAAAGCTGTGAAAAACTATCAATAATATAATAGGTCACAGGATCGCGGTTACTATTGTAATCATACGAGAACGATAACATAAATAATTGAAATTTCGCAATCTACATGTTTGCTATTTGATATTATAATGCGTATATATATATATATATATATATATATATATATATATATATATATATCATATACTTACATAAAAGAAAAATCAGGCTAAACTCAGAACTGAAACGACGTTTGTCAGCAAAATTATTTTTTTAGATACGCATACATGTGTTTATAATTTGAGCTTATGGGCTGTACGAATATCGAAACATGAATTTAGAAAATAAATAAGAAAGTTTGAAATGACTGATTATTTTATTTGCTAAAGTAATTTTTTAAACTAACAAAATATAAAATTTGCAACTTAACATTGTTTACACGTGCATTCCGCATCTGCTTTAACTGAACACCCAGTCACTCACAGCCTCACAGTCTCTCACAGCCAAAATACTATATATAGCGGATCGACGTTCGATCCCATTGAAAAAAGTATCGATACACCGATGCATCGACTTGCGAAGAATCGAATCGAAGATCGAAGGATCGAGTACTTTTGCACTCGATTCTTCACGGACTCAGTGAGGATCGCCCATCACTACGCGTTACTTTTACTCTCATCCTTTTCTTGGTAGGTCCAGGTCTAGCTACCGTACAGCACAGTGGGTCCAGTTACAAATTATATATTGCAATTTTAGCTTTACCTGTTATATTTTTACTTCTAGTAATGGCTTCTATACTGCCGATAACCTTCCTATCTTCCTTTATACGTCTGGCTATCTCCCAATCGATCTTTCCGTCAGTAGTAAATAAACTTCCAGATACACGTACTTATCAACTTGTTCTACCCTCCCATCGTCTAAGGCAATATTGCATACTGGTTTTTCACCCTTTTCGATTGACTCTGACGTAACAACCTTATCATCTGCAAACGCTAAAACGTAACTTCACTGTCCCGAGATCCACACCTTCTTCGTCGAAGAGGGCCAGTCTTGCAACCAAATAATGTTTTTGTGTACAAAATAAGTGGTTAAAAACAAAACAAGCAAGAGGACGATGCTTATGCTTCAAGATAACTTTTTCTCGGAGTGTCTACATACTTAAGTCAGTCAGAAACGGGGCACTGAATCAGTAAGAAATTTCATTAATTTACAATGCAATATCACTGGTGTAAATAGCTAGAAATTGGTTATTAAATCAAATAGGTAAAGAATTTTCATTGATAAATCAGTTAAATCTCATTGGTTTTCAAAGAGCTACAATTTTTTGATAGAATACGGACATTTTTACCAATTTTTACATTATTGTATTTTGTGTTTTATTTTATTGTAAAAGCACATTTACAGTGAAATATACCTGAGTATCGAGATACTAATTTCATATTTAGTATTAGTAGAAAGGTATGTATATTTGTACAATAAATTGTTACAGTTCATGGTTGGTAAGTGTATAGATTTAATTACTAAGATCTTGGGATCCAGAGGCTTTGAAATAATCAGAAAGACACCCAAGAATACATATAAGAACGAAGTTAAAGATGTAAGTCCTGCTTCAGGCTAAACTATTACCAATGTGTAAGTACCAACTACTACTTATAAAAGCTCAGAAAAAAAATTTGGAATCAAAAAACTCGGTGTTGTATTAAGACAAATGGGTCATTCTTGAAGCCCAAAAATAGGATGAGGGTCTTCTTTTAAGACAAAAAGTTTGCTTAAATCCAGGTTTGAGACTAAATACAGGCTTCAATTAAGGTGTAACAAAAACAAGCAACCATTACCCAAATATTGTAAATATTACTCTGGGACATAAATATTGCATTTTTAGTTAGTATACTTACGAAGAGAAAAAAAACTTACCCCAAGATGAGTACCGAAGTAAATAATCGTCTTTCAAACAAATTTAAAAAAAGAGGTAATAACTGATCAATGTTTGTGAATGAATGTTAAAATATGATCATATTCCCTATTTAAAACCCCCCAAATATAGTCCGATTGAGTTCAAAATTGATTGACAGGCGTAATGAAAATAAATAATTCCAAAATAAACATTAATCTTATTTACCTGCTTAAATTAGACATTCGTTAAACAGGGTGTCTATTGATAATGCAATTTGAAATTCTCGGTTTCCCCGACCAATTTAAAGATGTCTTTTTGTAATTTGTCCTAAATCAACGTATACAATGGAAAATTTAACATAAAATTAAAAAAAAATTTTTAAAAATTAAAATTTTGTCTCTTAAATAAGTTGAAACCTATCGAAATTCTCTATAAAATAAGCCACGATGAAGTCATTTTGTCAATTGTTTAAAGAAGATAATGCAAAAATAGTGAAAATTTAAATTTATTTTTAAAATTGAAATAAAATCTAATATATAAAACATTTTTCACTGTCCTTGAAATCATTTTAAAGATAAATTTTTAGAAAATCGCACCAAATTATTTGCTGAAAAGTCCAACATGTTTAATGTTAAGACAAAAATGTTGTAAAAATATTAATATTTTTTCTGCTGATAGAAATATTGTTGTAAAATATATGAAATAACTAATCAAGAGGTTTCTATCAATATTATTCAAAATATGCCGCTGACTACTATTATTTAATTTTTCGTAACGTTATTATTATTATTATTATTATTTTCCTGAAGATGAGATTTTTTAGGATTTCTTCAACTATTTTGTATCAACTTGTTCAAATGTTTATTATATCAGACTTTATTCAAATTTTAAGAAAACATTGAAAGCATTATTTTTGCAATAGTTTCTTAAATAATTGCAAAAATGCTTTCTACCTATTTTCTTTTATAGAGATCTCGGATAGCTTTCAACCCATTTAAGAGAATAATTTTTGATTCTCATATAATTGACATTAAAAGAACTTAAGCAAGCTCCACCAAGTTGCGCATATAAAAATATGCTGTAACCCCACAAGTGAACTTGGAAATCAAAATTTACATCCGCCGTGAATTTTGACAAAAACTGCAGTGGGGTGAATTTAAAATTCTCGTTAAAGTGGAATGACAGTGAAAAAATTATATAGTCGCCTCCCTGCTATTAATTGCACTTATTTTCATTTCGAGTAGGTCCTTATAATCTGTTTACTTGTAAGGTAAACTGTTAAATCAATTGTAAATTTCAAAACTCTGTCAAAATAATTCCTATTCCATTAGCGCCATATTCAGAGATTCAACATTCTTGATTCAGCTTTATAATATCTTTGTTTTAACGATTTATTTATGCGGTTCATTAATAACAGTACTTACAATAAATTTCTGCTGCAAATCCCTACTTTGGACATATAACCAATATCGTTGGTTCATTTCTAACAATACCTTCGCACTTTAATGTCCATGTTCAACAAACAGGGCCACTGGAACATTTAGGCATAAATGTGACTTTTTACTACCCCTAAGAAAAACAAGGGTGGTTGGTACAGGCTCTACCGTGCAAATAAAATAAGGAGTATCTGCAGTTCGAAGAAGTCATATGTAACTTTTACGAATCTTTAAAATAGGACTCAAATGTCCTTGATTTTAATGGTGCTTATTGAATATCTACTTTGCAATAGGATATACGCAACGAATGTTCATAAAAACTACGGAAAAATAGGTGATTTGAATTCCATTTTAAAGATTCGTAAAAGTGACAGATGACTTGTCCGAACTGCAGATAGGCTTTATTTCATTTGCACGGCAGAACTGGTCTAATTACTATCCTCTTTTCATTTCCTAAAAAATACCCGATAACCATCTTCTCCCATTTTAGCATTCGGTCAATCCCGGCCCATTTCTCTTATTCTCATTAATTGTCCGCGCTCGCACTTGCCGCCACGCAGCAAGCTTGTCACATAAACTCACCCTCATATTCTTATACGTGTATGTTGACGACGTTCAAACGCACAAACGCACTCAAACCCCCCCTTTCCATCAAATATACCCACCCACATCAACATCAAGCGCACTATTCCCCATATACTCTATATTTTGTAGCGCGTGATAGAGCGCTAGAATATTGATATGTAAATATAGCAACGGCGGCCCTGCACGCCGTGGTTAGAGGGGCGCTAGCAGGTTAACGAGCGGCTCGCGGGGTGGTCTGTAAGGGGGGTTCGAGGGTCGAGGCGGGTGGATGGGTTGCGGCGACGTGGTGGGTGAGGGGTTAGGGGATTCTAGCAGCGGCTTCGTGAAGAGGGGTGGTTTGGGGGGAGGATGGAGTTGGTTGCTGCCGGCGGTATAACAGAGACGACCGGGCGTGCCGCGGAGCGTGCCACCAAAGGGGATGAGAATTTTCCGTCCGAGGAGAAACTATTGTCTCGACACCGAGACGCCGAAAATCGCCCAAAATCTCAAAATATCCTGAAATCAATAACGGAGTATACGAAACAAACGGACAATAATAATCCTTCCCAATCAGAGAAGCAGTTTTTTTTAAATAATCAGGTATTCGTGAGAATTTGTTGGTTGTTAGAAAATAGTTTGGACAACGGAAGATCTGCGTGGTATAGGGACATGCCCTGCGGGACACGGCATGGAACGGGGTGGTTGGAACGGGCCGCGGAAACACGGAGAGGGCGGGAACACGACGACCGGAGAGAGAGAGAGAAAGAGAGAGGAATGGAGAGAGAGTAATAGAGAGGAATGGAGAGATTGTGTGGGTAGAACTGTGGCACGTGCATGTGTCGTAGAGTGTGTGCCGAGCGTACGAGGGATCAGAGTCGAAGGGTATCTTCTATAGATGAAAACGGAAGGGTAGAGGAGCGAGCACACTTAGGGGTTGAGTGACTGAGACTTTCCTTGCCTTCCTTGTAGCGACCCCCCCCCCCACCCCCTTCCGTACCCAACCCATCCTTCTCATCCATCTTTGTCTTCCAACCGCAAACGAGTGCGTGCCGAAGTCCCTGAATAAGACATGGCGTGACCTTCCGAATGACGAGTGCTACAACCCGTGAAGTTGGGGCTGCACGTCCTCCGAGACAGGTTCTTTTTTGCTTTTTGTTAGGTTAGGGACTTTTGTGTTGGCAAAAGTAATGCGACTTGAAAACCTCTCCCATAGCTCGTTGCATTTTGATTCTGAATTTTTGGTCACGACTGGATTCTCCTCTTTTTTTATTGTAACCTTGTTATTTCGAATTACATTATCATGATGTTAACTGCTTTTCCTAATTTTAGTCAAGAATTTAATATAGAAAAAAGTCCATTGTTCTTTATGTTAAATTTAACAGAAGAATTATTCCAAGAATCTAATGAAATTTTGGAAGCTTTTATAGAGAAATGAAGAAACCATGATTTTCACGAGCCTGTCAACCATCTACCCAAAATTATTCCAATAAAAAAAATGTATTTTTTTTGTTAAAGCAAATTGATATTTAGAGATTCCGCAAACCCCATGAAGCTTATCGCGCATTTTCGATAACGAAAAAAGACGTTTTTGCACATTTTGGACAGAATAGTCCATATTAGGCGTATCAAGTTGTCTGCAAAAATTTCTGTATGTAATTACTCTTAGCATGCAAATAAAGAATTACTTTTTCTATTACATCTTCATAAGCCTGTTTTATAGGGTCCCAAAATCTAACAGTGAAAAATTTGGTTTTGCGAGTTTTTGGCGCTGATTCTTATTTCTTGCGGTTTGTTTCAGTACAAATTGTTTGTAGTACATAAAATATTACGTTCTACTCATAATCAGATGTTTTAAAAATTGCTCAAACAATTTACTATTGTTTATAGCTACATATCTTCTTTTAGAGTAATGCTAGACAATTTTTTTGTTTAAATTTGCTACCTATCTGTGTCCTTCTAGTTACGAGCAAATAATAAATAAACATCAAAGATAACCATTTTTTAAATAGTATTCCTTTTTTATTTCTGAAGTACTTTTACTCGTTTAATAATCTTTTAGAAATATTAATTTAAAGAAAAATGCCATCTTAAGTAGAGACAAAAATAAAGGATGGGGTAATTAGAAGTAGGTTGGAAGAGTGTATCAGTAAATAACCTGTAAAAATGTTGTTTTAAATTACAAAACGAAGTTTATTGCAGATCCTAAAATAAAAATTTGGAACTGCACACTGTTTACTGTCAGCTCCCCCACCCAATTCCCTCCAGGAAACAAAATAGGTAATTATATTATATTATATACCTCTACAACCTTTTAAATATTCATTTATTTCAGTATTCTCCTAATAGTCCATATTCTTTAGCGAACATTTCTTCTCTCTAGACTTATTTATATTTCCTTCTTCCATTGATTTGTACAACATGTCATGATCAGCTAAAGATCCATCCCTTATTTTTCACTTCTTTATTTGAATTTTTCACATTCTCATCCTTTCATTTTACCTCTAACTGACAGTATTTGGTCCTTTTTCCATCTGTTAGTAAATTAATAATGTCTGGCGTATAAGGCAGCGAGGACGAAACATATTTTGTTAATTTCAAGTCAATTAAATAAAGATGTTAAAATTACAAGGGTGAAAAACAATCAATGTTTTAAACGGCTAGTCGAGATTCTACTAATTTATGTTAATTATAATTTGACTTCATCCAATTGAACTATGATTAGGATTCCAGCTCAAACCCGAGAATTAACTCACACATGTTACATAAAAAGTATTTGGTCAGTTTTGAAAACTAAGTCCAGATGTAGGCTCTGGAGGCTACGACCACGATTCTTCTCCGAAAGATCGATCCCGATGCAACTGGAGGTGTATCTCGTCCGATTGGTCACTTCCAACAACACCAGAAGACGATCGAGTCAGGAAAATTACTTCAATTCACAATTAATCCATAAGGGGAAAAAACACTAGACTCTTTTCATGGATCATTTATCACTCCACTGCACAATAATCCGAAAAGGCATAACACTAAACACTGTTCAAGAATCACTTATTTGATGAGAACACTGCGTTAGAGTAACCATTAAGACTTGAGAATTCACGGGTCTGAACTCGAACTGAGAATAAATACCATTTTAAATAATGTAGCGCGTCTAACTTTGTCTCAGAAAGAGGTCAAAAGTGCCCGGCAAGAAAGCGAAACGAAGCTGGATACTGCCCAGCTAAGCCGGGCGAGTCACCGAAACAAAAGCACAGGAACAAGACCCCAAAAAATCACAAATCTTATTAGGAACAGCAAACATCTCTCAATTATAAACTTATTTTAGACTTTAAACTTAATCAAATTAAATAGGCTCAAAATGTATTAACACCATCTTAATATTTGTCTTTTGTGATCTGCTATCGTAGTATTTTTTCTTATCCTATTAAAACTTTTCTATTTCTCCAGGTCTTTTATATAGTCTTTTATATAACTTCATATTATTCATATTCTTTATAGTCTCTATATACTCCACACTTTTTTATTTTCCTACTACTTTTCTTCCTCTTTTTAACTCCCGTCTTTTCTCCTGCTTTTATCTTCATGATCAGTCTCTTTATTTCTATTGCTTCTCCACGTAAGATATTACTGGTGAGCATGTTAATTAATAAAAATAAATAAGTCGCTAGGAAGGAGTAGTCTATAGGCTGAAATCACAGCAAAGAAAAACTGAGTCGAAAAAAAGAAACACACGCACGGAAGGTAGGTTTAAGGCATCGTTTTAGGAGCGACGGTGGTAATCGTCGCGGTAGCAGGTAAACTGGCTCTAAAGCGTGGTTACCAGTCTCAAGCGTAACGGTTACGCTTTTACCTCGACTTTTTTTCCCTCTTTTCTTTTTCACCTCTACGCTTATTTCGTTTTTCTTCTTTTTCTCACAATATACTCTACTTCCTTCTTCCCTCTTTACTGCCCTTCTTATTTTTGTCACTTTATCTCTCTGCCTCGTGACGAAGACCTTATCTCCACTTTGCAGCTCCGCCTGCTTTTACGATTTGTCCGATCGTTAAGTGCGACCACTTCGGACGTCATTGCAGGATGTCAAGCCTTGTTTTTATACTTAATAAGGACTTAGCAAACGATTCATTCGGAAAAAATTACCAAGCTTTACTTATTATTCATGATATTGTTATAACTTAATAAAAACACAACTTTCGAGTTCTTAAAATTTTCGCGTAGCTTGAATGTTTTAAGATTTGTTTTAGTTAGGTACGGTCTATAAAATATTTGACCAATTAGAGGGAGGGGGGGTCAAAAACTATGATTCGTTTAAGAAACTTCCCCTTTTTCTCGTTTCTTCGCTTTATAGATGCGAACTGAATCAATAAGGTAGATGTCCCAGTAATCGTGGCGGTCCCAGTAATCGTCACTTTTGATGTGTAATTGCCAGAAATAAGTATTTTTCGCATGAAAATACATTCCTAAAATATTTTTAAGTAAGTTTGAACAGTGCTTGTTGTGGAAACCAAATTAGTTTTTTTTGTACAACTAGTGCAGTTATTTACTACAAGAAACTATCCACCTAGAAACACTACCCTGAAAGGGAAATGGCTTAATGGTATACATACAATGAAAATGCTTCATTAAATTTGGGATGTTAAGATTACAGTAGCATTCTCAATATTTGTAATCATTTATGTGTTAAAAAATTACGTGTTCATTTTTTAATAAGATTTACTTAGTACAAATGTGATTCTTGACATAGATATCTTCCATCATATGCAAGATTAATCGTTTAATGTTGAGCCCAAAGCATAACGTACTTGATGTGTAATAACTAAACGGGAATGTGCTACATCCAGCCTCATGTCATCGAGAGTTGAAAATGGTCTATGTGTTGAAAACGGCCATGCGGCGGCGCTAGTAGTAACTTTGTTCGTGTTGTTTTGACGGTTGTATGGCTTTCGTCATGTAGAGTCGTTACAAACTCTTAAAAATGTAACAATAAAACGGTTTCTTTATGCAATTATTGTGAAAATGGCACGGTGGAGTTTTCTACTAGTTTTTTTATGTTTGTTTGTCGCGTTAATTCTGCTGATGTGTATCGCTCCGGGGTGCAAATCAGGTTTCAAAAGTGAACTCAGAGAACCCGAATATCCCGAATATGAAAAAATTAATTTTTTCGTCGTTCCGAAAGACCCAGCTATTAAAGCTTTATGGCAAAAAGCTTTAATTCAGAAAAATGTACCGTGAAAGCAGGCCAGTTCGTTTGCAGTAACAATTTTTTAAAGGAAGACATTCTCCACGAGAAAATCCTAAAAGGACCCGATGGCACTATTTTGGGAAAGGTAAGTAATTATATATTTACTTATTATTAACAGCCATACCACGCTGAAAAAACCAGTTCTCGTCAGATCACTGAAGTTAAGCAGCGTTGGGCGCGGTTAGCACTTGGATGGGTGACCATTCCAGAAAACTGAGTTCTGTTGGCACATCGTGGGTGTGGTGAGCCCACACTTGTAGTTATTTACTACAAGTTATCAACCTTGAAACACTACCCGAATCGGTTAGTGTCACGCCTACCCCGAAAGGGAAATGGCTTAATGGTATACATACATACTGTGAAATCGAAATCACAATTTAAAGATAAAAGAAAAGTAAACTCTTTTTCATTGAATACACTGTATTATTTGGTATTTTCACTTACTACTCATTTCAAAAAAATTCGGTTTGTTTTCCCCTCAGCAAGTTTAACAAAAAAAATATTTTATTCATATTTTTCGTAATTTTCAGAATAAAAATTTGTACGAAGGTAATGTAATGAATGGCGTATTCGTGCATAATACAAAAAAGTGGCATTAAGATTTTGGTCGCATGAATTGTTAAAGAAGAAAATTTGGGGTTACTGTCACACATTTTGTAGCCTTCTAATTTAATCCTTAAATTTTTTTGTTACACTTCTTGAGGGAAAAACAAACCGAATTTTTCTGAAACGAGTAGTAAGTAAAAATACCTAATAATACAGTTTATTGAATGAAAAAGAATTTACTTTTGTTTTATATTTAAATTGTGATTTCGATTTTACAGTGAATATATAATTACTTACCTTTCGCAAACTAGTGTTATCGGGTACTTTTTCAGGGTTTTCTCGTGGAGAATGTCTTCCTTTAAAACATTTTTACTGCAAACGAACTGGCTTGCTTTCACAGTAAAATTTTCCCATCTAAAGTTTTTTGCCATAAAGCTTTAATGGCTGGGTCTTCCGGAACGATGAAAAAATTAATTTTTTCATATTGGGGATCTTCGGGTTCTCTGAGTTCACTTTTGAAACCTGATTTGCACCCAGGAGCGATACACATCGGCATAATTAATGCGATAAACAAACATAAAAACACTAGTAGAAAACTCCACCGGGCCAGTTACACAATCATTGTTTAATGTTTCACATTACAGGTCAAATCTGTAAAAAATTAATAAAGAGAAACTGCGTTGATTGCAAATCCGCACTATTTTATTCTGCAAATGACGAAAGTGTGGGTCAAACCCAAACTAATCATCCAGTAGCAAAATTAATCACTTTAGATTAAAATCACAATATTCAGCACCCGAATTTTGAAACTCTTTGATTTTATAAAATCAATCGAAAAATCATTTTCTCTGCATTGCAAGCAAAATCATGTTTTTGACTTAGTCTTGAATGATTTGTCTAAATCCAAAATTTACTTTTCTTGTGCAGAACATGGGAAAGAAGTTTTGTCCTACACTATTAACTTATATTTGCAGAATAAAATGCGACAGTTTGCTAAAATTTCTTTAGCTGATTCCAAAAAAGCTAATTTGCAGAAAAAGAAATTAGCGAAATTAGCTGAAACCTAATTCTAATTCGTAATTTATTATGAGATTTCGAAAAATAATTTTCGATTAATTTGAGTGTTGCCAAAGATAAAAATATCTATGTTTAGTGAATGGAATATTATCCACACTTTGAAATTTTTCTTCGACCGTTGTTATTAATAATGAAGTCAATTCATATAAGAATCTGTTATTTTGGTCATACGGTCCAGTAAAAATAATAATAGTAGATTCAGTTGTCAAGAATCATGCTTTATTCGTCAATTTTAATTTAAACCAACGTACGTTTCGACCTTGTTGCAGGCCTTTTTCAAGGTAATACATAACCTAAATTAAGATAATATACATAGATTTAATAAACCGAAAACATTTATAATGAACAAAAAAATTGTGAACAAAAAAAAAATATTTTAAATTTACCTGTTGTGATATTTTTTTTAATTATCCAAGACATTTCAATTTTTGGTTATTTTCCAAAAGAACAACTTTATTTTTGGAGTAAACCAAATTTAGTTGTTTGTTTTTATTGTTGAAACATTTATAAATAGCATAAATTAAAATAGTGTCCTTTAAAATATTTTAAAAATTGAAACCTCAAATTTTCGAGGCTTCAATATAATGATTTTACTACATTTTGGGTAAATATAATCTAAAATCTGAATATGATACTTTTGACTCTAAATTTCTTTTTTTTAATAAATCAAACTTTTTTATACATTTATTTCTTTTTTCATATTTCAATTTATTAAGACTCAAATCTTGCAAGTTGAAAAAAGTTTGAATTGAAATGTCTTTTACAGTGTTTGATAAACGGAATTTTAAATGATTGGATAAATGTCCTAAATCTTTTATGTTTCTAATTAAATTATTGATTTCATAATTTAAACATTTTTTCTGAAAAATTAACTTAGCTTTTTCAAATTTTGGAATTAATTTATAATTTAAATTATGTATATTACATTTGTTTGTCTGATGTTGAATATGTGCTGGAATCAGAGTTTCTTTTCTACATCTGATTAGGAAAGTGCGTTGCTCCTTCAGATTAACTAAAGTTCTATTGGTGCGTATCCAATTTCCTATAAGTTGTCTCGGAGCCTCTCCAAATTTCTTTTGTATGTAGTTTAAATAACCCATGATATTCCAGAACGTGATTGACCTTGATTAAATTATCTATGTTTAGTGAATGGAATATTATCCACACTTTGAAATTTTTCTTCGACCGTTGTTATTAATAATGAAGTCAATTCATATAAGAATCTGTTATTTTGGTCATACGGTCCAGTAAAAATAATAATTATTTAAAATTTAATTATTTAAATTAAAATTGACGAATAAAGCATGATTCTTGACAACTGAATCTACTATTATTATTTTTACTGGACCGTATGACCAAAATAACAGATTCTTATATGAATTGACTTAATTATTAAAGATAAAAATATTTGTTAATGTGTTTCTTTAAGAGTGACTATACAAATGTTAGAATATTTTAGCTTTGTTACGAGAGTTCGTTATTTGTAATAGAAAATAATATTGTATCATGTATCTCATTACTTGTTTGTAATATATCTAGATATAATAATTATATTTATTACATAGTCGCATTATATTGTGAAATAGTAATATACCAAAATTAGATCTTCATCACTATATTTAAAAATGTTTGAATATCCGGGACTAATACAAAATAACTAAAAAATAAATAAGAAAACCACAAATTAACGAAAAAAAATAATTCCAAAAATATAACTTAACGAATTATAAAATAAATGAAGTGTTAAATTCCCATACATATTTAAATTTGCCGAAAATAATTAATAATTGATTAATTATTGATTAATTAAATTGTTTGTTTTATTTATAATTTCATGAGTTATTAATTTAATTTGTATAATTCGTTAATTGTATAATTCGGCAATTTTATAATACGGTCTCGAAGTCTGTCAATTTTAGTTTTGGATATTTTTAAATTCGGGATTTTATTTTTTGTCAATTAAAAATCTTTTCGTTGTTTGAAATTTAAAACATTTTATAATTCGATAATATATATTTTCGACCATTTTTATCATTAATTTGTGTATTCGTTATTTATTTTTTCATTATTTTGTATAATTCCCGAATATACATGCAAATTTTTTTGTTTGAATTATGTCAATTATGCCGATTTTTCCTATATTAAACAAAATAATAAGTGAGTACATAAGTCTCATTTACTACCTGATTCTACACTATGAAGAAAAAATTATTTTAAATTGTTTTTCATATTTATTTTGTAACTTTTATGCGTTTTTCCTATGATATTGCATGCTTTTGTAGAACAAAGTTACTACTAGCGCCGCCGCACGGCCGTTTTCAACTCTCATGACACACTTTTTCCATTGGGCAGTACAGTGGAAGCACCCCCCTGGCTACATCTAGTTACTTAAAATGTTAATAATTTTCAATTATAATATTCAGTATCACTTTATTTTTTATAAATGAAATATTAATTTTATTCGAAAATATTTTTAATTGAAATAAAAACTAGAAATGTTTAAAGAAAATTTATTTTTATTATGATTAGTTATTATAGTGTCCATCAGACGTATTGGAACTATCAGAAGATTCGATTTTGAGGTTATGTTTCGACGGATTTCATCTCAGAGGTCTCAATCTCTCAATCAATATAAAACTAACAATAAATCTTTCATTTCATTAAAGTATACTTAAAATACAAAAATACACTTGAAATACACCTCCAAATCGCTTAAAACTGATTTCAAGAAAACTTAACCTTTTTCACGAAGATTGGGACAACGACTCACGATTACTAGTACATGGCAGATTTGGAAATGACGATAACTGGAACATCGGTGCTTTTTTACTTTTAATTGTTTATAAATAAGAAGTAATATTAAATATAATTTAAAAACAATTTTTATAATATTCTAGGATGTTTAATGCTTTAATCAGTACCAATCATTTTTTAACTAATCCTTCCAAAACAATTTTCTCAATATTTGAAGTCAATGAAATCTCTTATAGTGACGATTACTGGGACGTTTACCTTAGAACCCAATAAGAAAATCTAATTATTTTTGGTTAAAAATTGTTCTATTATATTTTATGTTCGGAATTGATTTCTTTTGGTTCAAATACTTGGTTGAAAGTTTAACGACTTGGTTGAAAATTTATTTTTTTGGTTGAAGATTCATCTCTTTGGTTGAAAAATTAACTATTTCGATGAAAATTTGTTTCATTTTTGGCTTCAAATAGATGTTTTTTAACTACAAATTTAAATATTCTATTTTTGGTTCACCGTTAAAAATATTTGAAATTTTAATATACATTTAATATACAGTTGTATATTAAATCTAAAACCTCGGTATACGAAATTGCCACTAAGAGACTAAGTATAATAAATTTCATATACCGCATATTGATCATTTATTAGAAAACTCAGATACCATACACAAATTCAAAACAATTTTGGCAGTCATTTCCAATTATAAATAGTAAAACATAATATTTTCTCCTAGATAATTACAAATTACACTGGAATTTAAGTGGAAAAATTAAATTAGGCAAATAATTAAAAAAACATAACCCCCAAGCACCTGTACTCACGTTAAAATTCTAACATTTACGGCGAATTTTAGAAAAAATTCCACCCGTACGTTGCACTTTAATTATAAGTAAGAATGTAGTCGACGAATTTAAGGTTATTACTTTATTTTTTAATATTTGACAATATTTGAATGCACCAAAGAACTTGGTGTTTTCATGCACTCTGTTTTACCGACTTTAATCTACATGTATATCGACGCCTCCATTCAATATATGAGGCTATGTGCTGACAAAGCTCTGTATCAGACTATTCCCTATGCTTATACACAGCGCATAGTCTCATACACGGCGCTGTCAGCAGATAGACTCATATTGAATGGAGGCTTCGATATTAATTTTACAACATCATGGTCTATTAAAATTGATTAATGATATGCAAATGACTTTACTAACATATATATTAAATTTCGATCAGATTTTTTTAACAGTATTGAAAATCAATCTTTTTACTTAAAAATTCAACTTTTTGGTTATAAAATCATATCTTTTTTTGTTGCAAATTTAACTATTTTCTTGAACATTCTACTATTTTGTTGGAAATTCATGTGTTTTGGTAGAAAATTAATCTTCTTGGTATATAAAATCTTGTTTTTCGTTGTTGAAAATTAATTTGTTTCTTGACGATTCATTATTATAGTTGAAAATTTATCTTTTTGGTTGAAAATGAAACCCGTTTGTTGAAACCCCGTTTTTTTTTATTGAAAATAATTTTTTTTACTAAAGATGTAACTATTTAATTTATCACGTTAATTGGAAATTCAACTAGTAGGTTGTTAATTAATTTTTTTGTTGAAAGTTTATATTTTCTGGTTAAAAATGCTACTGTTTTATCAAAAATTCGACTTTTTGGCTTGAAAATGAACTATTTGTTTGAAAATTGACTTTTTTGTTAAAAATTCATATTTATGTCGAAATATCAATTATTTAGGTAGATACTTTAACTATTTTGTTGAAAATTAAACTATTTATTTGAAAACAATTTGATTTGTGGAGGGGGGGGGGGGTTATTAACGGCTATTTAACAAAATTCTTAATTAGTTCGCTTTTAGTAAAGCTAGAACCTAATCCGAACTCGACCCGATTGCGCTTCAGTTTTTGAGTTTTTTGCACACCCCTCGTTAAAGACACGAGTATCTTTTCCTGTCTTATCTTGGGATGGAGTTTTTACTTCTTCTCTATAAGAGCGGATTCCGCGGTTTTCAAGAACACTCGTCAAACTTCTATTTTTTTATGAAGCAACATTTGCGTGACTAACGATCACACTATAAGAACATCTTCGTTTCCACAGCAGTTACACTGCAACTCGTTTTTCCACGCTCTGGCATAGAATTGACGCCTATCGACGCTTAACGACGCCACCCAGGAAAGCGTTATTTCAAAATCGATGAAGCTGTCGCCTTCGATATCTCTCTCTGCTTTTCTTTTTAACTGACAAACGTCTCGTTCCGAACCAAGTTCATCATCTGGTCACATTCATCATTACTTTTCCTTTCATCATTAATATCTTGCCTTTGCCTTACTATCAGAAAAAGAATTGAACAAAATAACAGCAATCCAAATTAAATTAGGGCTAGACTTTTTATTATTTTACTACAAAGTTTATAATTATTTTGAATAAACAATACATTCTTCACCAAAAATTAATCAACTTAACCAGCCAGTTAGCCAAGGTGAAATAAGTATATTGTTTAGATGAAAAAATTCATGAGTGATAATGAAAAAAATAAAAAGCAAGAAAGAAAGTCATAATATTTTTAAAGAAATAACAAAATAGCAGTGATTTGTCTGAAAATCAGAAATTTTTCAATTTTCTTCCAAAAACACGCGAAATATGAAAAAATTGTACAGAGAAAAGTCCGTTCTTTCCAGCTTTAAACCCTATCATTACAAACAGCACCTCTTTCACGTTTCGATATTTCACAGTTTTCGAAAATTATTGTTTTTCTTTTGCATAGAAGGTGTGCCTAAATGACGTAAACAATTCAGAGGTCAACGATTTTGTTATGCTTTCTTACGTGGAAGGGGGGGGGGGGTGGTACGTCGTTAAACTAAAAAACAAAAGTTAACAGATATTATTGTAAATAGATGTTTGTCAGCGCAATCTAGTGCTTACTTCAGCACCTAGTACATTAAATGTAAAACATGTATATTACTTTAGTGATAATTGTAATAGTATAACTTCTAATTTACCCAATAATATTAGTAGTACGTAGTAATACTAGTATAATTATTAAATTCAATAATCATAAGTTCACGAAATAATAATAAATGAGTAAACAAATAGACAAGTAATAGTACATTACGTGGCAAGGGGCGAAACCGAGCGAATGCAAACGAGCATGAAGTTGGCCGCACGAGGAGGCGTAGCCCCCGAGTACAGGCAACGTGTGAGTTGGCATTCGTGAGTTTCAGCCCCGTGCCGCGTATACTATTTTTCTCAAAAAGAACATCGAAAATGGCGGATTTCGTAGCCTGTGAAGCGTTGCGAAAATGGCGGTATTCAGGTGAGCGAGTACGAAACTATTTTACAACCCCTAGAGTTTCGAAGCCTCTTATTACAAACCCTAGGGTTTGCAAAAGGGTTTGTAATAAGAGGCTTGGAAACTCTAGGGTTTGTAAAATAGTTTCGTACCCGCTCACCTGATTACCGCCATTTTCGCGACGTTTCGCAGGCTACGAAAGCCGCCATTTTCGATATTCGTATTGTGACAACAATTTTATACTTTCTTCAGGGCCTACATTATTGTGTAGTCTGGCACACTTTGTGTGGTCGGAATTAAAAAGTATGTAGTCCGAAATCAAAAAGTGTTAAGTAGAAAATTAACTTGATTTTTTAAGCAGAATTTATTGTTTTATAACCTAATATTTTACAAGTATTACAAATGAACTTCAACGTTTATTTGAACTATTGTACTTTAGCTTGAAAAGTCTACTATTAAATTATTGGTTAAATCTTTATTATTTAGCTTAAAATTGATTTATTCTTTTAAAAGATCGCCAATTTTGTTAAAAAGTCATCCTTTTTGGTTGAAAAATCAACTGTTTTGGTGAAAATATGTCATTTTGGCTTGAAAGTTCAACAATTTCATTTAAATTCTTTTCTCTCTTGACTAAAAAATTTTTTCTGATTGAATTTCAACTATTTTGTTAAACATTCGTCTTTTTGGTTTCAACATTCATCTCTTTTTGTAGAAATTTAATCTTTTTGGATAAAAATGCAACTGTTACCTCTTTGATTACAAATTAATTTGGTTCAAAATGTATGTACACTGATGAAAATTCGTCTTTCTTTGGTAAATTCAACTGTTTCTTATTTAAAATTCAAATATTCTTTGGTTGAAATATCAACTATCACATTTTTTGTTGAAAATTCATCTTTTTGGCTCGAAATTGATCTATTTGCATGAAACTGACCTTTTAATATATAAGGTTCATATTCTTGACTTAGTTTCAACATTTTTGACGGAATTCTTGTCCTTTATTGACTGAAAAATCGTTGTTGGTTGAAAATTCATGTGTTCTGATTCAATTCAACTGTTTCTGATTCGAAATGAAAATTTTTTAAATATCTAAATATCAATTATTACAGTCTTCGTTGAGAACACATCTTTTTTGCGGTTGAAAATTTAACTACACTTGATTGAAAGTTGAACTACTTTGTTAATACATAAGAAGCAGGAAGAATTTATCAAGCTCCCACTCCCCCCAACTGGTCTTACGTTATTTTTTGTACGTATGTATAAAAGTACATAAATGTATGTAAGATGGGGGGGGGGGGTCAAAACTTACGGTCCCAAACAAAGGGCGGTACGTGGTTCAAGCTTTCAGAAAAAAAATCTTGACGTAATTCATGCACGGCCCCATAAGAAAAAGACCGTTTTTGGATGTTAATTTATTGAAAGAAATGAAACCTATATCAACCTATAGTACCGGTTGAATAAAGAAAAACTTTCTTTTTGGTAAAAGATTAGTGTAGTAATGTAGAGCGTTAAAATAGGAACAACTTTTTGCAGTAAGTCGGAAAATACATTTAAAATTCAGGGGGTCCGAATTTTTGGAAAATTGCATTTTGTTAATAAAGGTAAATAATTTCACTAATACATACTATGTACGTAATAAACCCCGAAATACCTTTTCCATATTTAAAAAAATAATTTTTAAAGGAACCCTTAGTTATTTTAGTCGGTAATTGTAACTGTAGTGAGTGACTGGCCAAAAACCCGGTTGTTGTCACTTTTGACCTCATATATATCAAAATCATGAAATGATAGAGTGATCTCACTTTCACTGAAATTTCTGTCAATTTTTTTTCTCTGTTTAGGATGCAAATAATACTAAAGAACAGTCAAAATATTAGAAGACTGTATTTCGGTACATCGCAGTTTCTTGGTTTAAAAGAGAATTTATGTTGAAGTAGGGAACAGTGATTCTAGCTAGCCTTGCTTCATAGGGTAGGCGACGACGTGGGGTTTCTGCTTACGAGCGTCGCGACGCCTTGCCTCGATATAAGTATGTTGGAGAAATCACCCGAGCCAGTTACGAGCCCCTTAAAAGCCACACCGCCAAGATATGTAATATACCAAGGTTCCCCTATATCATCTCTGCCTTCTAATTGTGAGTTTTGTAAAAAAATACCGCAACAATGTTAACAGTTTCATGTTTTTTTCCAGCGTTAATTAAACGAGTAAACAGTTAATGAAAAAAAGCTTCTTCAGTTCTAAAGGATTGAAAATTGCTGAGCTGAAAGTTTACTATATAGTTGGTTCTCATAATACACTAAACTGCCGATATAAGATCCCTGGGTTCACGATATTCCTAAAATTTAAGTCCCCCGCATTTTGGTGATGCGGGGACCACGGGACCGAAAGAGAGAGACGGTGCTTAGTCAAGCGTGACAAACAGCATGGGGCCAGTACTCTCAGGGCATAAATAGCGTCTGCTGTTATCATGCGTCCAAATCGAACAGAAGTGGTTCATGCGGCCCTGCCTGTTTACGTTTGTATTCCCCCGAATGAGGATCAAGGTCACTGCAAGCCATGCCCGAAACCGTTCTTATATCGAGAGATAAGTGTATATGTATCTCCAAGATGTCAACGAAGAGTTGTTTATTTCTGATTACCGGAAAGAGAAATTATACATTGTTTCGAGACCAAATTTAAACTAAATGCGAATAAACTCCTCTCAGTTATTAGTCTTTGATAAATGAGCACTATAAGCAGGTTTCTTGTTTCAGTGAAATATATTTTTTTTTTCAAACTCGATACTAGATTAATTTTTTCGCTAGAAGAAATGAAAAAGGAGAATGACACAGAGAGAAGATTTAACAATTTAAAGACAATTGGAAATTCGAAGCTTCCTAAACTGATCAATTTTAATTTTAAGGACTTAAATTAAGTAGGGGAGAGTGGGGCTAAGCCGACAGCGGGGCCAAGCCGAAACTTGCCTTTTTAAAGAAAAATATAAACCGTGTGAACTTGGTTTTTTAAATAAAAGTGGACCCTAATGCCCTATTTTTATCGAGAGAGTTTCGTGGCATTCTGCATGATATGGAAGATTTTACGACATAAAAAGTGTTTTCGGAAGTTAAAAGTTTTTTCTGGAGCTTGTGAAAAATTGTATTTTTCTTTTGTATATCATCGTCCACTATGATCAAGGTATATTATTCTTATACGTAAAAAAGGTGCTGAACATGAATGTGCTGTTAAAATTTGATTTTTCGATGATTTTCAACGTTTTTCGGATACCAATATAGAAAATTGACGCGTGGGGCTAAGACAGACACCTTGGTAAAATCGTTTTTTCTGACTCGGAGGTTCTTAAAACTTTAAGATTTGATGAAAACCGACGAATTCAAATTTTACATAAAAGTACTACCTTCTTATTATAAGATGAGAATGTAACAAATTTTGTTTCACAACGTATTAGGTTTTGTTCGATCGAGAATTTAGTTGGCTACAATAATTAAAATTAAAAAATTGTTTCCTTTTTTTTCTTCAAACATTATAGTCAAATGTCGACTTGGGCCCAGGAGGGTGTCGTCTTAGCCCCACGATTTTTTGCTCGACAGATTTTCCATTACTTCTCGAAACAACAATACCTAATACGTTTTCAAAAAAATTTCATTTCAAATAAAAAATGTCTTGGAAAAAAAGTGTCGGCTTAGCCCCACTCTCTCCTAATTTGAAATTAAACTGAATTATTTGAAATTGAAGGTTTTACAAACTGAATACATTTATATTATTTCAATTTGAAACCGAAATGAAAAAATTTCAATTTTTTTTTAGAAAAGTCACGGAAATTTCAATTTTTATTCACTGATTTATGCGTAAAAAAGGTATAAACTTTGCAGAATTAAAAATTCACCATTCAACCGTTTAAAGTACATTTTTTAAATGCAAATGACTTTTCTGATAAAATGGTAAAAAAACACGGAAGTCATTCCTAGCTGAACAAAAGAATTCTCTGTGGATTCTTTCAACACAAACCACTTTTTCAATTCACTTTTCCCCAAGATTATGATTTTTTCCTATTTTTTACTTAGTTTCGGAGAACCCAAAAATTATTTTCTTTTTTTTCAATAAAAATAAAAACCTTATTTTTTAGTACAATATATGAGGTTTTCAAAAATTATTTTCATATCATAAGAATAATATTGTTTTCTGTATTTTCTCTATCTTGGTTTTTATTTGTGTACAGACAAAGAAATTTTCAGGAAAAGAGATATTTTCAGTTTCAGTTCTGCGTGGGTAACAGGAAGCAGCAACATCTAATGCGTCCCTGAGCGATGTCTTCTGCTTTAAATCGATCAATTTCTATTTAAATATTTAATAGTCCTAAAATAAGACTGGCTATTTTAAGTGAAAAACATAAAGGGTAAATATCCGGGTAAAATAAAGTTTTAATAAAACTTGTATCATTTGAGCTGTATAAGGCGTTTTAAGGTTGTAAGGACCACCCAATTAAGTTTACGAATAGAATGTAGGTATTAGAGAACAATCAATGGACAACTACTTTTGTGGAATTTGGTTGACCTAATGTCCTAACAAAAATAGATAAAGGCCCATGGATGAGCAGTAATAATGCCCCAGATCAGAGTCCAACCGAGCATATTTTAATGAAGCGGGAAATGCTAAGGGCCAAGTCCTCGCTTACTGCACCCCTAGTTTTCACAGACCCTCGTAATATCGCTTATTCCGTGATTTACGTTACGCCGATTCATTTCGAACACTCATATATTGAGATGCAAACATTTCAATCCAAAAAAGTGTTTTGATCAAAATATAAGCATTTCTATTGTGGTTTTCAAAAGGAAAAACAATATGAAGATTTTGATCTTAAGTTTGTATTTCGTGATGATTGGTTTTAATATATTAAAAATGTGTCAAAATTCTCCCCTATTTTCATATACCATTCATAACCTGTTCCACATACACTCCTCCCACCCTCTCCAATATGCTCCGCCACTTACCCCTTTGGGCCTATACCTCTATACCATTCACCCCCTTTTCAATCTGCTTTCTTTACTCTCTCCCAAAATTCTACTCATCCTATCCCCCTCCCCCATATCCATATACCGCTCTCCTATAGATCCCGCATCACTTCCATTCACTCCGTCCTCATTAATCCTCCCTCATATACCACTCACCTTCTATTCGCATTGCCTATATCCTTACACCTCTTTTCTTTTCTTCCAATGAATCTATATAACCTATTTCCATTCCCGATATCCTCTCCTATAGATCTCATATAACTCTCCTTTAATCCCTCTCTCATATACCCACCCTCATATACCATTTATCTGAATCGATAAAACCTCCTCATATGGCCTATATCAGCACACACTCACTTTCCCCTCTATTCTCCTTCCCTGCATCTTATTTCTCCTACCCCGTCTCTAATGTATCCCTATCCCATACCCTTTTCCCACATACTTCTCACCGAACTACATTATCCTCGATATCTTTCAGCAATCCACCCATCCACCTATCCTACAATTTCTCTACTCGCCTATATCCATATATCCTTCTACTGTAGATCCCGCATCACTTCCGCTTCATCCCTCTCTCGTGTATTCATTCTCATTTATCACTCACTTTATACTGTCCTTTCATATATTTATATAGCTTTTTCCTCTCATTCCCATATTCCCTAATACCACTAGAATCTCCTTACTTCTATTTGCCTCTTAATCCACAAGCCCTCCCCTTCTGACATATAATCATGCACCTCCTTTACCCCATATTCCCCCCCCCCCCTACATTTTCTTACTTCAATCCTCTACACCCTAAACCCTTTAGTATCAAACTATTTTGCTCCATTAAAATATTTACATTTAATTCAAAATTTGTATCACGCAAACTGTTTCTTTAAAATAATTAAATTGTAGAATCAGTTTACAATCTGGTGTCGTAATCAATATTATAGATTCAGAAAGGGATAAGATTTGTGAATAACATAAAGTTATTACCTGTTTCGAAATGGCAAATTATTTAGAATGTAAGAACTGAATGTTGAAACTCGTTTAGAGAATAATACAAGAAATTTGTTGAATAAAATGACAAAATATAATTTCAAATCAGAAAGTGCATAGTTGAATCTAATACAAAAGATGATAATCCAAAATTAGTAAGACGAATGAAAATTTCTAACTTCAATTAAAGCATAAGCCATTCTAGTCACATACGTTACGTCATTATCAGATTAGAGCAGATACCAAATTTTATATTAATAAATAATTAATAAATAATTAATAAATTAATAAATATATAATATATTAATAAATAAATATATTAATAAATACAGATGAAATTTGATCACTGTGTATTTAAACATTGAGAGCGAGTCTATAAAGATTTTGAATTTTTAGACATGAAATGTTTGGTATTAAGAAAAAACAAATGAACAACAGGAATCATACGGATTTGTGAAGAATGCCCGCAGAGAGGATTTTAAATTATATTGTGTTACCAAGGCGATCTCAAGATGAGAGGAATGCATCCAATTAGGTCCAAAGAAGGGATGACCATATTCACAAGAACAAATCGTTTCTATGGTATACATCTGTATCTACTTTGCGTTGTCCTATTAATGCCTGCCCAAATTCTTTGGTTGAATATAGACATCCTCACAAACCGTGATAATGAGCCGGTGAAAACTACAGATTGAATAAAAAAAAACAGTGCAAGTCCGATAAGTTGCCGTCCGATAAGTGTACACTCCGCTTAAAACGTCATCAAACGCACGGCAGGCACACTAATTGGGGTTCTCCCACTACGTGTGCTACTTTGCTTATGATTTGCGCATCATTCTTACGCATGCGCGCACCTAATATCGTGCTACTAGAGAGGGCATGCGATAAGTCCGCAATTCCTGGAATTTTCCGCCCCTACAGCCCCGAAATGGGAAACTTATCGGACTTTCTACTGTATACGAAAAATAAACAATTTATATATTCACACACACCGTTGACTTATTCACTAAACTGACGTACTTTGACAAGCCTTTTTAAGTACGACATACATGGTGCGATGGAAAAAATTAAGATTATTTTTCGCACGTGAAGATCAATTTCCTTTCACGCGACATACATCATTTTTAATGTAGAGAATTATTACCTTACACCTCTCTTAAAATATTCCTATCCCCTAACCACTATCCTGAACACTTCATTCCGTCCACCGTTATCCCCTATATCTTCAAAAACTTCCCCTATTCTATTCACCACCTCCCCCTCCCCTATATCATTAGAGCCCTCTCCTTTAGATCCCACATCACTACCCCTTAACTCATCTTTTATCTACCCACCTTATACCCAATACCACTAGTCCACTCCCCTCTTTTTTTACTCTCAAACCATAAACTCTCCCCTTAAGCCACTTACTCACTCACTCACTCACTCACTCACTCACTCACTCACTCACTCACT
>CAKNYM010049606.1:31847-61680 GCA_932195095.1 Andricus curvator | reverse complement strand
CTCACTCACTCACTCACTCACTCACTCACTCACTCACTCACTCTCTCTCTCTCTCTCTCTCTTCCATTTAAAAAAATTTGTAATTTTAAAAATCTAGGATTATAATAACATTCCTTAGTGCCTTTTATTCACGTTCACACAATTTAACTCGACATTTCATTTCCTGTGAACGTGAGTTGTTGCAAAAAAATGTCAGTAAGGAAGGAATCGGGTGAGTATGAAACCCCCTTAGGAAATTATTATTGGCCGTTGCGAAGAAGTTGTCATTAACCTTTGCTATACTCCTAGTAACTCATATAGTATTCTTTAATTTTAAGATGACTAACTTACGAAAAGAGATTGAAATAAATTTGTAGCAAAACCGAAAGTATAATATTATATGTAGGGGAAGGGGGGGCATAACGGGGACGCGAGGCACGATGGGGCCACCAACACATACAAGTAACTACACGCACTAGACGTGTTTTTTTGACGCCAATGGGCGGCCATGTTGCATGAGTCCTCAGTCTGGCAGTGAACGGCAGCAAGACTGCGCGCGTTTGTTTTTTACGACAAAAAATAGTTTTCGACATCATTTCATCTAATTTTGAGTAATTATGAAAACGCATGTAAAAAGGTAAGTGTTTACAATACTACCATCGTATTTTTATAGTGTTTCTGTAGCGACATTACTTATTGATATGTTTTTATACAAAATCACTCGAACCACCGATTGGTTTGTTTTGTTTATTATTTAAAACTATGTTAGATATGGGGGCATAACGGGGACATGACTACGGGGCACGATGGGGTACCCCATTATACCCCTGATATGTAAGTAGCCTGAAGGAATAATCTGTGAATTTGGTAATAGAATTTATTTTGTTTCAGGTATTAAAATGGTACGCCTTCCCTTGAAGAGGACCCACTTGAACCATTTTTGCCTGCAACTACGCCACCATTACAGAGAGAGCCTCAGCCAGGACTATCTATACGAAACGAAGATGGCATGAACCGATCTCCGATTCAAAAAGTATGTCGTGACTTAACAACTTCATTCGAAAATGCTTCTCCCAAGGATATCCTCGCGATCCCGACAGTCGAACATAGAAACCAAACGAGGAAGAACTGTCGTAGAGGGAAAACTGTTATTCTTACTTCAACCCCCTACAAAAACGAGTTGGAAGAACTAAAACAACTTAAACAAATGAAGAAGTGTTCAAATCCTAATGATCCCAGGTTGAAGAAGAACTCTAAGAAACAGAAAACTCAAAAATCTCACTGTGATGTCGAAAATGTAGACAAGGATACGTTATGCCTGTATTGCGCTGACGTGAACCACACTTATTAGAAGTCTTCGGAGGCTTGGGTGGCCTGCCAATCATGTGGACGTTGGGCTCATACAGCCTGTGCAGGTGTTGACGACGAAGATATAGAAGAAATCCACATTTGCCTATTCTGTGACGCAAAATAACCAGGTACCCCGTACTGTCCCGAATTGGGTACCCCATACTGCCCTTACCCTGGGGCACGATGAGGTTTTCATGAGACTTTCGTAAGTTCAGAACTGAACCGTTATTTGATTAGTTGTTTCACCAAATTCTATGCCAAATGATAATTTAATATGTAACGAAGTGCTGTGTTTAGTTTCAATTAATAAATATAATATCTTTATTATTTTATTGCTTATTTCCCTTAACGTCCCCGTTATGCCCCCCCCCCCTTCCCGTACCATTAAAAAATTAACTGTGGGTGATCCCCGGTGCCAATAAGCTGTTAGAATTTTGTAAAGAAATTGCCTTCTGTAATCGCTTGAGATTAGAATTTTTCATTGTTTCCTCTACCGCTTATTCAAATGCTCAGAAAATGATCATTTATTAAACTGGGCGGTCTACAGGCTGGAAATTAATCGGTACTAAGAGCCTCACGCGTGGGTGTTGTGGAAGGGATCAGAAGGGATCATCGCGATTGTGAGGTGGTGGTGTAGGAGATATGTATAGCTAGCTCGGTTGCGTGAAGAGCGAAGGAAGGAAGAAGCGAAGTTGCCAATAGTTTTGTATGATACCCACAGTGTGCTGCGTTGATCCGCGTAAAGCGATATGAAATAATTAAACCTAACTGCCAGAAAGGAGTTGAGCAGCTTGGAGAGATGTATATTTGAAATAAAATTATTTACCAGAACTTGAAAATTTATCTCTGCATGAAGAAATGCTTCATCTTTCGGGAGCACGTTTTTGTTTTTCTTCTAAAATGGAAATCGATTTTTCTCGAAACATATTGACATTTTAAATCAAACTTTTTTGTATCGATTCCGCAACGCAATAGCTAGGAGTAATTTTTGTCCGAAATTAAAAATTGGATTTTTGATCACCAACCAAATTTGAGAAAAAGTGCGCCTTGAGCGAAACAAAAATATTTTCACGGTATCTAATAACATTTTCCAATAAAACTTTTCGGGCTTTTATTTAACACTGATTTATCTCGGGAGCATGTTTTTTCGTATATTGAGAATTAGATTTTTGAGAAAATTGTTTGTCTTCCTTGAACAATAGTAAAATGGCGTTACAATCTTATGCAGGCCTACCAATTAGTTTATAAGGTACCGAACCAATTACCGAGAGGGAACCATTTGTCAAGGCAACAGTTGATTTCTTCTAACCTAAGACCTAAATAAGTTATTATTTTTGTAGAAGTCATGAATTGAGTCGCATTTAAGCTTCTGATTCAAAAAAAATTAAGTCGGCGTCCAAAAAAGTGAAAGTAGAAAGAATTTGGTCTTCAATCTCGGAGAATAGGATCCCCTCTCAAGTGATTTGTTTGGTACTCTATTAGGGGAAATTCAGGTGAATAAAGCAAGTAATGCTAGTGCTTGTTTGCTTTTATATTAATTTTTCACGCAAAATTAAACGACACAAGTACCAAAGTGCCACTTTCTTCAAAAGTCGTTTTATTGGCTTAAAAATATCCTCAAATTTCACCGGACATTGTTGTTCTTGTGACGGATACATTCTTTTTTATAATTAAAGCGCATTAAAATTCGAAGAGGTCTGTCGAGGCCGATTTAACAAATTTTTGTGAATTTGTCACTTAAGTTGAAAAATGTCAAAAACCAATATTTTGTTGTTGTTGCGAAATCATTTATTTGCATCTCAAGAATAATATCTAGAAACAATATATTCTCATTAAATGACAATTGCAAATTGAAGGCAAATTAAAGGGGAGTTGCAGGCGAGTCAAAAGAAAGCCGCAAACGACCCGAAGATGAGCCGATGGCATGTACTGTAAACTTTACAAGAGTTACAACTGCCTACTTTCTGCACTTGTTGCACAATCGTGTGCAATAAAAAATACAACAAATATCGATTCTTTGCAACAAATGCAGGGAATTTTCAATTCGCAGTCTCTCGTCGTCCCGAAATTCGGGATGACTAGTGTAATATTTTTCATAAGCTTGGCTAGTCGTCCCGGATATTCGGGTGGGGGCGGGAAGGTACCCCTGTGATTGGCCATAGAAATAATGTTGGTGAAACACATACCCCTTTTGCAACGCCTCCTGGGGGCGGGAAGGCACCCCTGTGACTGGCCACAAAAATAATATTGGTCTAACTCCCCTAATTTTTCGGGACGACTAGACACAGCCTTTTTAATTTGAGAAAGAATGAAGATTTTCCGGAAATTTGGAAAATTTATAATAAAACTACCAAAAAATTACCGAAAATTTCCAGAAATGTCTGGCAAATATATAAAATAACGAAAATTTCCTAAAAATTCAGCAATTTATAGAAGTTCATCAGTAATTTATGGTAATTGATCACTTCGAGTGGATCCAATCCATTATTCACTACTAACAGTTGTTAAGTGTCAACTCATACTGTCAAACGTGAGGTTATGATTTCGGCAATTCTGGAAAGTAAGTTTAAATTGAAGTGCGCAAGCACAACAGCTAGAAAAAGTAATTTTTCTCACAGTGCGCAAATGCAGAAGCTAGAAAAGGTAATCTTGCTCAAAGAGCTTAAGCACAGCAGCTATAAAAATTCTTTATTATCAATTGCTTTAGTAAGAATTTATACTCATAATTAGTACTTTTCTACTAATTTATAGTCAAATTCTAATAATTAATTTATGAGAACCAACTGGTAACCTAACGCCATTGGTAAAACCCTACTAATTTAAAGAGTAATTTCAGAAAAAGAAAAAAGATTATATTATATTTACATTATATTTGAGCAGGTCAGCACATAATCAGTATCTAGGCTTTTGACCATTTCGGTTTCTATTCTCCTTCGGAGAAACGCTTTGGCAATTGCTCATTGGTCCTCTTGGAGTAAAGAGGATTGCGGAGTGACCTAAAGTGAGAGAATTCGGTTCTAGTGTAGATGTTCTTCACTTCACTGAAAATGGCGTAGAACACTTGTGCGGTCTCTGCAAGCTTTGGCTGATGGTCCCTTTTCTAACTCCTTAGAATGGGGAAGGGCTCGACGACCCTTATAATCCACATTGTGGTAAAGTGCAATCAACCGAAACTCCAGCATTGTAAATGGAAACAGGACTCAAAAGTAAGCTCAGGATGCGCGTAACCGTGCATTTATAAAGTTTGTCCTCTTTAGTTCCATTTTTCACGCGTCATGTAAATCGTTTGTATATATTATAGGGGGAGAACCACACTTTCAATAAGGTGGCTAGGATAAGTGAAAAAAGCAAGTATTGATTTACGTTTGAGAAAGAACAAAAGTTTCTTATTTGAGCATGAAAGAATTGCTGATCAAATTGAAACTTGTGCAATTTTTTAAACTTGCAGTCATTTGCAGTTACATTCAAACACAGTCATACCATCCGTTTGCAAAAATGTGTCCCGGTGGTCATGAAAATAGTAAAATTCAAGCTTTTAAAACCAAAATTTTTTAAATTTCAACTACATCCAGATTAAAGTAGTCAACGTGGAACTCTTTGGACTTCGAAAAATTTAAAATATAAACTTCAAACATTTAAAATTCAGTAGTTCTATGTAATTATTAATTCATTCAGTTAAATTTGAGTAGGTTTAATTCTGAGAGCTTCAAAATTTTGTATTTTCTGAAAACCAAACATTCACAATGGTAAAATATAATATGATGGTAAGTAATCGAATAGTTCAAATTAAATGCCGTAATATTTTACCAATTCCAGGAATAATTATTTTTAGATTGATCAATTGCAAACTAAGAGACTTAATAACTAACATTTTAAATTAAACCTTTAAAAAAATAGTAATTTTAATTTTGTGGCCTCTACAATAAAACTGTTTTAAAATTAGATGTTCAAAAATACACAATTTTCAACTTGAAAATTTTATAAATTGACGATTTTAAACTCGAAACTTCCAAAATTTAAAAATTTAGAATTAGAATCGTAAAAATATAAATGACAATTCAAATTATAATTTCACTTACCTACATTTAATATTGAGTGACATTCAAAGTGACTTTTTAAAAAAGATTTAAGTACTTCATGTACGGCTATCCGTAGTAGTCAAAAAGACGAACAATTTATCCTTATGACTTTTTCCGATAAAAAAATGACTAGAGTTATAGCACTTGCAAAATAAAAATAAAAAAACGAAAATGGAAATTTGAAGCCAAATAACGCACGATATGAAAAAAAGTCAAGAAATGAAAAATGTTTGTTTTTGAACATCCTACAAGATTATCGTAACAACTTTTTAAATTTTTCTGGAAAATCGAGAAATTCAAATTTTGATCGCACGAAAAATAATGAATAATAAAAAATTAAAACTATGCAAGATACGATAAAAGATGAATTGACAAAAATTATGTACTCAAAAAACATCCACAAATTTGTTATGAATCATTTTTTGATAGGACGCGTAGTTTTTGTTTTATTCGTAAAAAACAATATTAAAAATAAAAATAAAACATTTTTGAACAAACAACACAAGCTATAAAAAACAAGGAAGCAAAAGTTCTTCACCCAAAAAAGAGCTACAAGTTTCTTACCTATCATTTGTCATTAATCATTTTTAGATAGGATTCTAATCGTTATAAATAAGACGAAAAATAAAGAAATGAAATTTATGGAAAAACGACACAAGTTGCAATACAATGTTTAATAACCAATTTTTTTTATGGGATGCGCACTTTTTCTAATTCCGAAAACAGGACAATGAAAATGCGTCTGCTTTAATACCAATGCATATTATGAATTGTAGATATTAATATACATTTATTAAAGTGATATACATTTTCAGGGTAGCTGAGAATAAAATTTAATGCAAAATAAGGAACAAATATTAAAGTAATCACGATAAATAGAATTTTTACATTATTTTGCAATATCTGAATAAGCAATCCCAGGCCGAAGTACAGATATAAATGTAATATAATATAATTTGATATAATAGTGTTGAACATAGTGTAGACAAGTTCGCATTTTGGACAAAATTTAGTGCGAAGCACAAGATGCGTGATGAGAATGTGCTCGTTAAAGCCGAAGGAGCTTTAACAAAAAAGAATTCACATTCACCAAATTACCGTTGTCGATGCTTTGATCTTTAGTTTTGAAAAGTCTGCACAAATGTGGGAGAAGTACAAAGGCCGAACGCGTAGCGCGAGGTAAATACATTATCGAGCACGAAGCGCGAGATAAATATATTATCGAGCGCGAAGCGCGAGAACCAACAGACGCGCGCCACGGGTGCGCTACAACTTGCGAGCCGCGTGCGCAGCGCGTGATTTTTTAAATTAAGGTATGTTTAAAGTTAATCGACTTGAAACAATTTACTATCACACTTGTTGAGTTTCACTTTTAATTTTTAGTTGTTTAAGCCCTCAAAACTGTATTTAACAATTTTTCATTTGAAAATGAATGATCAGAACTTAAGACTAAAATTTCTAATTTCTAAAACTAAAGGACTTCAGAAATGTGCTATGTAAGCTGAATGATTTTAATCTTGAAAATTTTACAACTATACAATTATAATGATAGTTCTGGACCTAATAAAAAGCACCTAATAGCGTAATTCTGGCTCTGCCTATTTTACGAATCATTGTCCGACAACAAACAGGGCAAACTTGTCAGTACCGCGCCAACATCCAATAAAAATGTTTACACTGGCTCTGGCATTAGAAAAAAAACCTTGTCGAAAGAAATTTCCGTAAATAACAAATGCATAAATAAAAGAGTCATGACCCTTTTCTCAAAGTTAAAGAGTTCCCCAAGTTGTTCGGTTCCCTTTTATTTCCTCTCGAGGCTTAATATTCGGGTCGAACCTGGTTATTTATGTGCGCAAATGAAATTCGTGGCGGACTTAGCGCATTTGGTAGAAATATTATAATGTCATAGAGATTTGCCGCCCCTCAAAAATTTACCGCCAGAGGCAATTGCCCAGGTTGTCTATAACTCTATATATCTATATCTATATTTTTGTATGTACATGGTAGAGTCAGACCTGGAGGGTGTAGGCGAAAGAGGTAGACGAAGAGGACGTGGCGGGTGGTAGTGGTGAGGATCGCGTGGGGTGGCTGTGGCGGAAGCGGGTGAAGTCGGGGGTCGGGGGGAGACGATAGCGGCGCTGCGGCGTAACGACGCTATAACGCGAGCCGCTGGGTGATTACCTACCACCTCCGCCTTCTCTCCTCTCCTCTCTCACCTCGTCAATCCTTCCTTCTCTTTGTCTGTCTCGCTCTAGCACACAGAGCACACAGTGCGCCATCAGGCTGATATCCCATTCCACGCCGCAACCATCGCATCACCACGCCTCGCCAAAGTCGAGCCACATCATGCTAGTGGTGTTGGTGAGAATTCTGAAATTCGCAGAAATTTTTTCGAGAATATTTTGAAAACAGAGAATATACCAGAAACTTGAATGTTCGCAAACGGTCGTCTTCAGGAAAGTGTTTCCTGCAGTTTTCTTTACTTCTGGTTTGGCGTGAAGTAAGAAAAAAAACTTTTACAACTTACATACACGGAGAAAACTAGATATTCGCATGTATTATCTGGATAATGCGGCTGAATATATTTGATAGTGAACTATGGGACAGCTATCTCGGATATTCGAACGGAGTATCTTTGGATATTGAAAAGTAGATATCAGCTGTTAATATCTGAGATATTGAACTTGAATATCCTAGATATTCATCTGAAAATGTGACATCAGCTGTTAATATCTAAGATATTGGACCTGAATATCCTAGATATTAGTCCAAAAAGGAGATGTCAACTGTTAATATCTAAGATATTGGACCTGAATATCCTAGATATTTATCAATTCCAGATCATGAACTGCAAAAAATGTATATAAAAAATACAACAAATCGTAATATTGCTATGGAAGACAATTTTATTACAAATTTTTTGTTACTGCCGTCTCAAATACGACACTTTAACTTTAATACATAAATAATACTAATTATAATACTATGGTATAACATATTATGCCTCACTTGCGGTTACGACGTACGTTTTTCCGTTCCGATGTTCGTACATTAATACTGGGTGATAATTTAACTGGTAGGCCTGTTTCCCAAAAATCGTTTTTGAAGTTTTAATAACATGGTAAGCAAAAAAATGTTCGTAGAATACCACAGTTTTATAAACAGGACAGCAAAATAAAACAGAGTTGTTTTCGCAAGAAATTAAAATTTCCCTTATTTTTCCGAAAACTGGGTACTGTTCATCATCGCCCAGTTCGTCGACAATAATCGTAAAATCGTTTGCATATTTAGTGTTAAAAATGGTTACAAAGTCAGCCACGAGATAATCGTCCGGTGAAAAGTTAGTTAGACTCGTTAAAATATTGGAGGATTTCTCACTTAACTCTTTTAAACTGGAAAAGCGCGTTAACGACGACTAAAGACGCCAGCGTCAAATTGAAACTAACCAAGCCTAACGGCTAACTCAGAAGACGCCATTGCCCCTTCCGTCATTTGTCGACGCAGGCGCCCTCTACAACTTCACTATCCAGATATTGCATTTGAATATCTCAGATCTTAAAAATCTAATATCCAAAGCTGTTGTCCGGCAATATCTCATATATTGAACAAAAATTTTCAGATCAAACGCGCCAATATCTAGATATTGCGAATGACTATCCTCATTTTCATTATCTATTTTCGAATATCTAGTTTTCTCCGTGTAATAAGTGCATCTGAGTGAAGCGAAAAATGCGAAAGATGGAAAAAAGATTAGTAATTTTCATTTTGGCTTCGAAAAAAGTACATAAAGTCATTCTAGAATAATTTTCTGACATTTTTTGGGAATAAATGAATAAGAGAATTCTACTGAATTGTAATGAATATTAAAAACGTATATTTTTTTATTTAATATAGGTATTTATCTTTTTCCTTATATTTCTGATAGAATTTCTTGTCCTCTTTCGAAATCTGTTTACAATTTTCAAAAAAGTGAAAAATAGACGAAATACCGGCTGTTTATCTGAAAACAATACAAATTCAATTTACTTAAAAATCCCAACGTTTTCTTTTCTCTTGGTTTTATTCTAAATTCGTCCTAATGCAAAGAGTTTAGTACATAATAGTCTGCCCTGTGCCCTCGCATTGGAGAAGACATATTTTCTTTTTGTCTGAAAAACGAAAGTTGACATTCTTTTCAAAAATAACACAGGATACGAAAAAAGTACATATAGGTATATATATATATATATATATCGTTGCCTATGACCACCCATCTCACGGTTGTGAGACGTGGCCATAGGTGTGATTTACCAGTTGCTCTTAGTGGGACCCTGCGGTGGTTGTTTAACTTTTTTTTAAATTATATATATATATATATATATATATATATATATATATATATATGTATATGTGTACAATATCCTCTAAGACTTATTTTATTTCTCAACAATACAATTTTATGGTGTGATGAAAAACTGAAAAAGACTTGATTTAATAGTTTAAACAATCTTTTGGTGGAAAAATGATAAATTAAGTTAGAAAAAATGGAGAGTATCAATTATTTCCAAAATACTTACTTCAAAAGAAAAATTCATGTGTGAAAGTTTTTGAAACTATCAAATTATGTTCTTGCTTGTTTTTTATGTTACCATACAATTTTATTGCTGAACAAAATCTTGAAGGATTTTATACATATTTTCGCAAAATTTTCGAAAATAATGCGAAATCGAAAAAAGTGTTAATACACATTTTTCTACAACTCGTTTGGGGGAAAAATTTTGTTCCTTTGACTTTCTTCGTATCTTGCGTCATTTTGGCAGAAAACGTAAAATTACATTTTGGAGACAAAAATAATTATTTTTTCTCGCACAGAGCACTCTATCATTCGGATAAATAAAAAAAATAAAAATTCTAGCGAAAAAAATGGTGGCGTTTTTGATTAAATTGACTTTTAGCATATTTAGATAAAACACCGTTATTTCGTCAATTTTTAACTTTTTTGACATTTTTTAACGGATTTCGAAAAAAGGCAAAAAATGATATCAGAACCGTGAAGAAAAAGATAAATACCTACATCAGATCATTGGTGAACTTTTTATTAAACTCAACTGAATTGACTTGAATTTAACTTAAATTAATTTCAAATCAATCATATTTGTTTTTTGATCCAATTTTCTAGTTACTATTCTTTCCATTTTTAAATATCGATTTTGTCAACGTATTAGCGTTTTCAATGTAATGCTGCTCGTAGTTCTCAATTTTTAACATTGCTTTGATCCGCCTACGTATCAAAAGCGATAATTTGGGCTTTACTTTAAACGGGTCAAAAAGCACGAAAAATATACAACTTCTTTGTTGTATTTTTCACGACTTCCGTCTCCTGAAACAGTTTTTAAAATATCTCCATGTACAACCCCCTTCAAAAGTTTGAGGCCACCTTGGAAAAACAGACTTATACTCATTTTATACCATTATACACTCTTTTTATTGACTTTACTTGCAACGTCACTAGGGATCAACTACTAATAAATATTTGATGAAATATTTATATTTTGTAATTATTTGCAAATAAAGTCAATAAAAAGAGTGTATAATGATAAAAAATGAGTATAAGTCAGTTTTTCCAAGGTGGCCTCAAACTTTTGAAGGGGGTTGTACATTTCTTTTTGCAACTTATTTTTTCTGTTTCGGCCAGCTTTTCTGGATTCTGGTTCACTGTTCGCTGCCACACTGATTTCGTAGCTTCAACACGAAAGCACTGTTGGTGCTGATGGTGCCGGTAGTAGTTGTTCATCCGCTCTCGCCAAGCCGTGCTTTCGTGGTGCTTTCATCTGCGTGTCGACGTTCTGAACGCGACGCCCTCGTAACGACGCCGCCAGGGACGTAGTGACACGTCTCAGTGATGTGAAAACCCGACCATCCACCCATCCGGAAGGATGGGAATGATGGTAAAGCTGGGAAGCCTCCCCATTCCAGGCGGTCCTAACATCGCACTCGTTAACCCCTTATATCCGAGCTGGTTCGAGTTTCCTGGTTTCCCAACGACGACATCGAGTCGCTTCGTTAAAATTAACCGAATCCCCCATCACGACCCTCGCACTTCTAAGTGACTCCTACATCCAAATAGCTCTTCGATTGTTCGAATCTTCTGCGAACCTAGAGAGCTCCTCAATAGGAAATAAGGAACTGAGTTGTTCAAAAAATATACCGTTTTCAGTTTTCTAAATTGCTTGATCTAGTATTGGCGTAGCCTGATGTTCGTCGAACAGTCATGCTAAAATCAATGGAATTGATCCAAACTTTGCAGGATTACTCCCAAACATTCCCCCTACTAGGACTTTACGGGCAGGCATCGTAAAAAGATGATTTTTGTTTCCTCTGCTTATACTTTACTCTAATTATTCACTCTCTTTCATTCCATCTACTCACGTTCCATTTCCTCTTCTATCTCAGCTCCTCTAGTCTTATCCATTATTCTTCTCCTTCCTCACGAAAAATAGATCTACGATTTTCCTACCAACCTCCTCTCTTGAAATCTTTAATACATCCCTTCCATACGTGTTTGCATCCCAGGCGGAAAAGTTATATCTTCATCAAACAAATTAAAATTATACATAATATTTCCCACATTGTATACATTTTCTGTCTGGGATGTTTCCATCATCTTCATCATGTTTTGCAACTTCTTGTTATCTCTCTGTCATCCACCTGCCTCTCTTCATCTTTCCTTTCTAGGATTTCGAAACCTCCTTCTCCTGTATTCCTAAACGAGATCATTTTTCCCACTCCTATACGAAATTCGTCACCTCCTCCTCCCATCCGCTATTTCGTTCTGCCTGCATTCTCTCCTCTCTACTTCCTCTTAATATTCCATACTCTTCTCTCTTTCTCAGCTCCTCTACTTCTCTCATCTGACTTTCTTCTTCTCCGTGTTTAACGACAATGCATCTAAGATTTTCCTGCTAACCTCTTTTCACTTCCCTAATATAATTTCCCCAAACATATTTGGATGTTTCCTCCATCTTCATCATCTTCTCTATTATCTGAAAAATCTTGAAATCCTTCACCCAATACATTCATTTTCGCACTTAATTGCCCAGTCTAAAAATAACCTTCCTCTTCCAGCTACTCTCATCCCATTGTTTACCTAACTGGACCGGTACTCTGACTTTATCTTAAATTTCTGATAATTTACCATCTTTTCTCCACCTCTCTCTCTCTCTCTTTTATCTGCCATGTCTAGGATCTCCAACCCTCATTCTCCTCTATACCTAAGGAAGATAATTTTTACCATTCCTATACGAAATTCCTCCGCTCCACCTACAAACCGCTATTTCCTTCTAACTGCATTCTCTCCTCCCCACTTCCGCCCAAAATTCCATGCCTTTTCCATGCTCTACTACTCAGCTTTTCTCTTCCGACCTTTTTTCTCACCATTAACCCTAGTGTCCTTTCAGTCACCTGATTACTTTTCTTGGATAGTCTCCCGTTCTTCGACCCGACTGGCTCCTGGAGTTTTAAATTTTATGTTTAAGCAGAGAAAATATTAGTTTCTATTCTACTTAATTATCCACGACTGCGCCTTATCCCTTAAGCTTCAGGTGCCGATTTGTTGATAAATCCCCACGGGTATAAGAATGCATAGTGTGACAACAACAGGAGGCGCGCCGTTGTTTATTATGCTAATCCGAGGCGTGGGCCAGAGGTTAATTCGTGCAAATTGGAAAATTAGGAAACTGGGAGAACGTCGAGAGACTTGCTGTGTGTATAGCCGGGTCGGCGAAAGCGTGTGCTGGCTTTCAGTGGGCTACATCCTCGTGATCGTCATACTGACTAGGGGATGGGGACGAAACAATTGTAGCGTGTAAATTGAAGGGTCGCAAGGCAGGTTGGAGAGCAAGGGAATCGACAAGAGGAAAGGCTAACATTGGATTCGAGGAGGGTGCAGAGGAGCACTGTAGAGTTACTCGTGGTAGTGCCAGGGTCTAGCAAATGGTCCAGAAAACACAGCTGCAGCCTTATATCTATCTCCAAAATCCTTTAGCGTCTCGGAGTAATTAATTCATTATCGCCAGCGAAGCAGAACATAAAACACCAAGGCGTGGGTTTTGAAATCTAGAAACATAGGAGAGACTTTATTTTTTTTCGAATTAAAGACTCTAAAAATGGTTTCCAGTATCACCGAGAAGTAAATTCCCTGGATGAAAATTACTTCGTGGAAATTAAATTTAGGATCAGGGTTTTGCAGGAGTAAGATTGTATTGCGTGTGGCGATGCTTTTTTTTAAATTCGATGCTTCAAGTTTCGAAAGATGATCGTTAAAACAAGCAGCGACCGTAACGTCAAAGCGAGCCTCAGTTTACCTCGAGGCATCCATCTTTAACGAGAGCCTGTTCACTGTCTCCGCTTTTTTTCTATATATCCTTCCTTCCTACTTCAAAAGATATATGCTTTTCGATAAACGTCCTCAGACCGAAGCAAAGTCTTTTCCCTTTCCCCGGACTTCGGCTCTTCGGCTCTGCGCCTTACTCTGGAAGGAAAAAGATGACCAATAGGTTAAAACTCGACCGCGAGAGAGAGAGAGAGAGAGTGAGAGAGAAACTGACTCTCTACTTTTTGCCAAAGGCCCGCAGAGATTACACCCGGGTTTATCGCGGCGTTATTAATAACCGTCATCTTCTACTCGGCTCTGTAGGCAATACCGACGACCCATGGGATCTCTTTCCTTCCTCGTAAACTGCTCGACGAACGACGTCTCTGCTCCACTGTAATAAGGGTCGGCGTTTCGTGTCACGAAAGGGGGGAAATATAAAAATTTATTTTAAGTTGATACAGGATCACATCCTGGATGTACCTTATAGTCCGAGATCTTAAAGATTATTTGTATGCCCATCTTCAGATTGTCTAATGATTTTTTTAGAATTACAGAAGTAGTAGCGTCAGCCGAAACTAAGTGTGAATCCTCAGGAGTCGGGATCTCTTTCAAACGTACGCGCTTGGAGTACTCCGTTTGTTAAACCTAAATGTAGTTCTAAATGACATGTTACATATCGGGTGTCGAAGCATCGCCGAGACTCTTCTAGACGCCGAGCCAACCTGCCACCATTGACCTACCTACAACCCTCATTTTCGACACCTCTACCTCCTTTCATCTCTTCTTCTTTATTTTTCTTACAAAAAATAATTTCTCAGATTCTGTGGTTTTTTCCCGCTTGTGGGTTTTTTCCCCATAGACATAAACCTCACTTTAACGTCCGGTCATGTCAAATTTCTCTCAGATTTTTCAATAATATCTAAACGGGTAACTCACAACAACTTCTTCTAGTGCGATAGGCCACCTGCGTGTATTGGATCTCACCAGAGGGGTCGATGGTTAGGGCCCCCTTATCCCCACCCCTCTTTTTTAGTGAAATCTTAAATGCACCTTATTTTCAGATCCACACCTCTGAATTTATTTGAAAACCTTTTTCCAACAAATGTAATGCTTCTAATTTATTTCTAATTCTCTTTTCAGCTTTTGCGTTGAGTTTAAGGCTCCCTAGCAATATTTGTTTCTCGAGAAAGCGACAATAAGGCCTCTTGAGGTTTCCTAGCTTGGAAACCAAATGTTGTCTTTCAGTTGAGACAAACCCGTAGGACTTCGGAGTTCGAATGCTTCAATTACGAAGAGGCAGAGGTGTCGCGTTGCTTTCTTTAACGAGGAGTTGAACGTAATTGAAAAAGCTGCCCGCCGACGTGGCGGTTTCACAGTTCTCGGCTGTGGGCACGTTTGTGTTTAATTGAATAAGACGGAACGAGGTGGTTCGCGGTTATTAATGCGACCGAACGCGTTCCGTCTTTCCACTCTTCCCTCGCCGCCTTCTCCAGCGATCATTCTCCAGACCTCCTCCCCCATCTCTTTACTCTTTTGCAGCGCAAGATATTCAACTCGATTGCGAAATACTCCACGACGTCACGTTTTGTCGCAGCAACTAAGAAACGACGTTCCCTTTGTTCTTCTTGTTCACCTAGCATGTCTCATAACCCTCCTGGCTCCCATTCTTTGTAGCAAGTTCAACCCACGTCAATTTTGAGTACCATCGGAATAAGACCAAACGATGGAGAAAAAGGGAAATTAGAATGGCTTGACACTGATAGAAATGGTTCAGTAGATTTAAAACATACTGTTGTGGATTAAAAAGGAGGTGGGTCAAGAAGTCCTCTTGTCGGACCTAGGCGGATTTCATATTTTTCATTTGTACATTTCGGTCAAATTTGACAAAAATAGTCATAGTCCGATATGGAAGCGCAACCATATTGTAAAAAAATACCTGGGAATGCCGAAATATTTTGAATAGCATGAAGTTGTAGTATTAAAATATGTGCTCGCAACAAAAGAAACTTTTGTTTTTCCTGTGTTCTGACGAACTTTCTATTCTTAATTACGTGCAGTCCACATTAATGGAAAGTATTTGGATAAAGTTAGTTTTTTTCTGACTGTGCATTCAGCTTTCAAGCGCTGCGCAGTTGTACACCCACATGTACACGAATGTATGTACCGTAAAGCGAGCGGTACACTTGAGCGAGGGCGGAAAGCACAGGGCCGCGTCCACGGGGAATGAGGCTAATTCAATGGACGCGCGTGACGGTTCGTAGCCGCGTTTTGCGTAATTAATGGAGGACTTGACGCAGCGATGCGAACGACCCTTCGCTCGGATGGGCATTGGTTGAAAATCGTGACAGCGCGACTGAAATGCGAAGGGAAATAATCCGAAAAGAAGTGACCTTTAAATGCACGAAGCACTGAGCGCTTATTTAGGCGACGCTAATGCAATTCATTATTTTTGATTTAATATTACCTTCGAATAAATTCTGCATTCCACTCGAGACGTCGCTCCGTCAATTAATTGTATCACAATTATAAAACGAGAAACTTCATCAGTGACCTAAGAGATTTTCGTAATTAAAAATTATTGATCGGTTCCGTAAAATAGCATTCGAAATTGAAGCTCTGATATTTGAAGTGGTTTTAAATTTAAGGAGTTGAAACTACGAGAACAATTAAATTTGAATACTTGAATTTGAATCATTTCTAATTAGAAGCCGTGCCAATTGAAATTTCAAAAAATCCTCATTCAATCAAAATTTGAGACTTAAATTTCAAAAAACTTTGAATAGTGCAACATTTCAGATTGGAAAGTTCAAACCAAACATCTTCAATAAGCACTATTGTCCAAACTTCTTGAAATTGAAGGATTGCATTGATTTCGAGTTAAAAGTATTAAATATAGAAAATAACAAATTTAAGAGAAGGTTATATAACAAATCAACTGTACAAATAGCATTATACCATACTTCATTGAATGGACCACTTTCCAGAGTAAATAATTTAACAATAAATGGAGAATTTTACTTTGTTATCTAGAAAAACACAAAAAGTTTCCATGCCTATCGTGTCCCCGAGCACATGATGTACCAAAAATATTAATTTTGTTTAAAATCAACTTTGAATTTTCAGGAATGAAGCGTAATTTAAAGTTCAATGAATATAATTTTAAAACCCACAATTAAAGTATCACCCTTAGTTTCTTTATATTATAAAATAATAGTGCACTACGTAAGGCAATTTTTTATTTACAGTTATATCACCTTAAGGACGTAGTTTTAAACAAAATAATACTATAATTTGACTATAAACTATAATAATAATTTTAACTCAAAATTTCTGTCAAATGAAATGTTATCTCCATTCAGTTCAGCCAAAAAATAATATTCATTGAAATTTTAGTTGAGTGATGATTACTTAAAATTATATTCATTGAATTTTACACCATGTGTTCGATGGCACGTTATTCTTTTCATGAAATGACTAGAATAGTTAGACAGATAGTGAAACTATGATTTATAACACAGTGTAACTATCGATTAATACACAATCCGCTAGCACTTCATGAAATGTCTAGGTACTTCTTGACACGTCTAATTAAACTGATAAGTGGTTACAACATACATAAATAAGTAAAAAAAATCCGATAGCTTACGGATTTTTAAAATAAATTATCAAATTATAAACCGATGCTCTTTCAATTAGTAGTAAGTTTAATAAACTTAACAACATCAGTGAGTTAAATATATTTGATGTCCGTGTGGCCTACATACCCTTAACTAAAAGAAAATTGAACTTCAAGCCATCAAAAAAAAGAACAATTTAACAATTGTTTGTAATAATAATGTATTCGCATTTTCAGAAGTCACTTCCCAGCTAACCTGTTACCATCCTGAAAGGTTCCTGAATGATCACATGTTATCAGAGGAATTGTTACTTGTATCTCAGTCTGCTAGCAGGTAACGGCATAATCGCCGTAGTTTACTAGGGAGGCTGGTTTGCAACCGTTCCCTGTCAGACTAGTAACATGGCGGTAACAGCTGGCAGCGATCTTCATTTATACATATACATTTTGGGTCTAACCTCTATAATGTAATTTCTTTTTCGTAAGGGTTCAGCTGATAAATATCTGTTTTTTTATAAAAGCTTTGTTCACATATTATCTCCCTTTTCTGGAACTTATTTATCGTTTAATTATGTTCCTTTCCAACATTTTTGCAAAAATATTCATAATTATAATTCCGAAACGATGTATATTTTGAGGTTAAGCTGTCATTGCACGTTGCGTTTCCAAACATCACTTTGTTACAAGCATGTGATTACAATGGCGGGATAATGTTACCTGCTTCGCTTGTAATTTGTTACTACTTTGAGTGGGAAATATATTGTCACTGGGTGACCAGCATGGAAGTCACCAGTGACTGGTTTTTTTAATCTTGTTACAATTATGTGACTATTCGGACTAGTAACTGTGTTAGCTGGGTTGTTTCTCGTATTTAAGAGTTTATATCTTCGCTTTTCAGGTAAAAAAAATAAAACAAATTGTGCGTTCTAGACATTTTTTTCTTTTACAATCTTTATGAAGACATACATAAAAGAATTGTTATTATTGCACACCCGACCGCTCAACTTCAAATTTCAGGATCGTGAATTCAACAATTTTAAAAATAAGTTTTTGCGCTGGATAGGTCAAAACATATTAATATTTTAGTTAGGACTTAACGCAGATATCAAACTTGAGATTAAAAGCAAACAACCGGCAAGCAATAATTGCTAGCCACTTTTTTCTGGAAGTTGGATGTGCTCACATATTGTGGACGGAACCAACAACTTTAATGAACGGAGCTAATTATTTTTATCTGTTGACGCGAACGAAGGAATTTTTTTAAGTTTTGTGTAAGTTTTACTTTCTTCTTTTTAGTTCTTGCTGCAGACTTTCGCAGTTGATCAGAGGATCTCGAGGCGAGAACGACGCTTTTATCACACCCTGCACAACGTGCCGCATCTGATAACGACGCGCATTACATTCCCAGGGCGCGTTGCGTTCGCACAAGCACGCCAACCGCACATACATGCATCATTACGTGCACGTATTTAGATACGTGGACTGCATCATGTATATTGCATATGGATGTGTATGTATATGTCTATGCCTACGTACGCGAACCCAAATATAAACGTAAGCTAGAACATTTGCTCGAGCACTTACAGGAAGCACGTAGTTTTAGTCGAAGGCGCAAAGCCGTACAATGGTATTGAAGTATGTGAAAATGGAGCACCGTTTTTAAGTATTGAGCTTCGACGGTAAAGTTGAAGTTACTGAAGAAAAAGGAACTTGAAAGAAAAAAATGTATAATTAAATTTCTTTTTAAACCAAGCTTTTATTTAAATTCATTAAAAAGAAAAGAATTAAGTCCTGCTGAAAGGGGGGTTTATAATAATTATTATATATAACAATTAACCGTTTATTCATCTCTTGTGGAAAAATGTCGTGGCGGTGTACTGTTTCTGTCTAGTCCGCCTTGAGTCGACACGGGCGCGCTACAGGCTGACTGTCCAGTGGCTAGACTTTTGATGTAACTTGATATAATGTTGCTGTAACTTTGTCTCATCGCCTTAGCACACTCAGCCGTCTAAAAGTTAAAAAAAATTTCATTTTTGTCGAATATGAATTTCAATTAATTACATCGTAATATTTATAATTATAGATTTTAAAATTCTAAATTGTTTGGTTTTAATTCTAAACGTCGAATTGTCTTGTTTTAAAAAATCTTCGAAACCGCAAAATATCAAATTGCAAGACTTGATACTTGCACAATCTTCAGTTTCAAAGATTTTAAACTAAATTTTTTAAAATTAAATGCCTCCAGTATAAATTAGAAACAATGAAAAATTGAGACAATAATTTCCCAAATTCGTGCTTTAAAAATGAAAAGATTTGAGAAATAGACATTATAAATTGAATTATATTTTTTATTTGAAAATGTTCCAGAATATTAAATATTTCAAACTCAACTTTAAAAAAGACCATTTTAATTGGAAGGCTTAGAATTCTGCAATTTCACACATTGGCATCATATAAATATAGCAATCTTGTTTTGTATTATTTTAATTAATTTTTATTTTTCAATTTAATATCTCAAATAGTCCGATTTTTATTTGAAGTTTAAAAAAATGAATCATTGATAATTGAAAAATAATTGATTGGATAATTTAGAGAATGAATAATAATGCAAAATGAAGTGTTAAAAACAAGTGATTTAAAATTGAATAGTTAGAAATTATGTTGTTTGATTGATTGATTTTAATTAATATAGATAAAAATTAAACTATCTGAAATTGATCACTCAGTGATTGAATAATTTCTTCAATTTGGAATTGTTACAATTTTCGAGTTTTGAATTTGTGCGTTGTGCGCAAAAATTTTCAATTTTTCCCTTTCACAAGTTTTAATTTTGCATTGACAAATAAAATAATTGAATTTTAATAAGTAAAATGACCAATTTGAATAATTTGGATTGTTAAGTTATTTAAATTTACCTAGAATAATTTTAACATAAAAGGGTTTGTGTATAAAAAAGTTTTAATACCACAGTTATTCTTGATGACTATACTTTTGTTCAGTTTCAAATGAAGTTCAGATTCGTGTAATTTTTAAAGTTCCGTAGTAGAAATTTTTTATTTTTGATGTTTGGCATTTGAAATTTATTTTTATTGAGAATGTTTTTTTATAGAATAATTCAATTTTGAAGATTTGTGATTAAAATTTTTTCTTTTTGAACGGTGATGATGACAGTGATTTTATTTTTCGATCTTAAAAAAATCAGTCTAATCAATTTTAATGTTAAATTGTATTTTTTATTATATAATGACAATTAAAAAATCTACAATTTGAGAAGTTTTGACTTTGAAACAAGTTTTCAGAATTAGATTATTCAATTTTAAATGCTTTTAATTAGAAATAATATAATTTAATTTCGATATTCTTCAATTCGAAATAAAATTGTTCAGTTTTGAACGAATTGAATTAGAAATGAAACCATTCCAACTCCTTTCTAATGAAATTGTTTAGTTTTCAAAATTTAAGTCTGAAATTTATCAATTTTAAGTGCTTCTGATAAAATTTATTAGTTATATAATTTACTCGAAAAAGAAAAATCGCATGGAAACACAGCTTATACCATGATAAAGCTTACTTTATTGCGCCCTAGACAAGTCCCCATTTGTTTATGCACAAAAATTTGTCGTGGTATAAGCTGCGTTTTCATGCGATTTTTCTTTCACGAGTAAATTAGAGAAATGTGCAGCCATTTTGGAGGGGCCTTTGTAAAGTGAACGGATAGTAAGTCAAGTGCCTGATGGGTTAACGATTTGAGGAATTGAATTAATATATTTGCAATATTTTATAAATCTCTAGTTGTTCACCCAAAAAACATCTACAGATTTGTTGTAAATAATTTTTTGATAGGACGCGTATTTTTTGTTTCAAAAGTAAAAAATTACGTTAAAAATACAATAATACAATTAATTGTTAATTAACAACATTGTTCGCCTGAATTGATTCTGCAAAGGGAGCGTCTACATATTACACTCAGAGAAATGTCCTCTTGTGTCAAAAGGATGCTTCTCGACACAAATGGAACTTCCTCTTAAATGTAAGGTTAAGAGGATTTTCATTTGTCTCAAAAAGAATCTTTTTGCAGCAAACACTATCATTTTGTGACAAATTTCACCTAATCTTGCAGCCATGTCATTCTGCTTGTGTAAAAAAGATTTTCATTTTTTTCAAAACAAAACAGACGATGCTTTTGTTTCAAGAAAGCTTTTTCTCTGAGTGTTATGCCCCCCCCCCCCCCTTACAAAATTCCATGTAACACTGAAGCTGACCCTTCTCCTATTTTTAAATGCGAAATATAAATGAAATTTTATATAACCGTCAATTGACCAGGATGACAAATTTTAAGAAAGTTTGCAAATTTTGCAAAAGTTGGCTCTGCAGTGGCAGTGTTAAATAATAATTTGATAAGTTCGAAAATCACTTGGATATTTCAGACTTCACACTCTTTCCCTTATGCCCCTCTTTTCCCCTTTTTACAAGAATTTTTATTTTTCCCCTGTTTCCAAGAAAGTTTCCATTTTTCTAATTGTTTCGCTTAAATGTGAACGGAATTAATAGAACCCAATAAGAAGATTGAACTAATCTTGGATAAAATCTAATTTTTTTAGTTGAAAAGCGTGCCACTGTAAGTGAACTCTCGCTTATTCAAAGGCGCACTTATGCCAAGGCTCACTTATTCCAAGTCCCCCCACGCTTGGATATTCCAAGTGGCGAAGCTCCGTCACCTCCCACCACTGTCCCTGTACGGCCTCGCCCGCGTCAGTGGCTGACCAATTAAAAAGAGGTCCAAAGAGCGGGAAGCCCTCGTTGGTTTGAATTGGGTATTTTAGCATGACGTCATGGTCATGTTCTAAACGTAAAAATAAGTCATAAATGTACGAATAGTAATATGTTTCAAGTGTAGAATATATTTTCTTTGTCATGTTCCATTCTTTTAACGATTGACAAACTTTCAGTTTCACGAAATAAAAGAAAACATCCAAAATTTGAGGTTGGAGTACTGGATCGATTTCATTTGATGCAGGCACTATAAACTCCAATTTCGGATATTTTATTTTATTTCGTGAAACTGAAAGGTCTTCAACAGATAAAAGGATTCAACATAATTACGAAAATTTGTTCTACACTTGAAAAATATTACTATTCATACATTTATAACTTACTTGTACGTTTAGAATTTTTTTCTTTCTCAAAAGTCGTATGCATTCCCATGTAAAGATGTACCAACTATGCTAACCTTCCTGAAATTTCCACCTAATCCTATCATGACCATGACGTTATGCTTAAATACACAATGCCCAAATGCAAGGACGAGCACATGGTTACAGTGTGCGCATCGATACAAGACAGGGGTAGCCAATGAACGTTTTGCGGCCCTTGGAATAAGCGAGACTTCACTGGATTTTGGTTCGGAATTCATTTCGTTTGGTTATGAATTGTATTATTTAGTTGCAAATTTAATTATTTTGTTGAAAATGCAACTATTTTGTTGAAAACTCGTTTAATTTTTGATTAAAAATTAATTTTTAAACTTTTTTGTTAAAGATTCATAATTTTAGTTGAAAATTCATCTCCTTGGTTTGATAATTTAACTATTCTATTGAGAATTCGTTTTTTCTATTGGTTGAGAATTAATTTTTTTGACTAAAAATAAATCTAACTATTCCATTTTTTGTTGAAAATTCAACTATTTTTTTTATAAAATTAAACTATTTGAGTGAAAATAAACTATTTATTTAAAAATTAAACTATTTTGTTGGAAATTCATTTTATTTTGTGAAAAATTAATTGTTTTATTTAAAAATTAAACTAATCTATCTTTGTTTGAAAATGTTTCCTCCATAAGTAGAAAATTAAACTTTTTGGTAGAAAATTCAGGTATTTTGTTGAAAATTCGTCTATTTGGATGGAAGTTAATTCTTGTTTGAGAAAAATTATTTATTTTGGTTGAGGATTCAACTATTTTGTTGAAAATTCGTCTTCTTCAGATGAATTTATGTAAGCGGTTGAAAATTCTTTTATTTGATTGAAAATTATTTTTTTTAACAAAAAATTAAGCGATCATTCAACTATTTTGTTAGAAAATCTTTCTTGATTGGAAATTAACTTTCTTGTTGCAAATTCTACTTTTTCGGTTTGAAACTCAATTGTTTACTAAAAAATTCGACTTTTTAGCTTGTAAACTTAACTATTTTGTTTAAAATTCATCTATTTGGATAATCATTCAACTATTTTGTTAAAAATTTGTCTTTTTGCGTTGGATTTAATTAGTTCATAATATTTTTTTTTATGAAAAGTAATTTTCAAATTGAAAATTTAACTATTCCATTCTTCGTTGAAAACTTATCTTTTTGTTAAAACTTCAAGTATTAGGTTAAAAATTCATGTACTTTTTTAAAAGTTGTCCTTTTGTTAGAAAATTAATTTTCTTGGTTGAAAATTTATCTTTGTAGGCTGTAAATTCAGCTGTTTGGTAAAAAATTCAACTATTTTGTTGAAAGTTTAATTATTTTGATAGAAATTGCATTATTTTGTTAAAGTCATCTTTTTTGGTCGAAAGTTCAACTGTTTTTTTTGAAAAATCGTCCTTTTGGATTTAAAATTCAACTATTTGGTTGAAAATGCAAATACTAAATTTATTTGTCTCGATAATATTGGTCTTTAATGTATGGATACGGATTTAAATTTTATTCTTCGATATGTGAAACTTTGTGATGTTAGGGTAGAGCTCTCCCACCCTTTAGAGTTTAGAGTGTCAGGTAATATGTAGAAGCTCCCAAATTTTCTTTTGACCATTTTTTTTAGCACGCGCACTTTTTTAAATTATGAAAACAAAACAATCAAAATACTATGTTTGAATATAAGTGCATATTATGAATTGTAATAATATAGATTTATTGAAACGAAACATTTTCCAGGGTGGCTGTGAATAAACATTAATGCAAAATAGGGAAAAAATATTTATGTAATAATGAAAAACAAAATTTGTACTTTATTTTGGAATATCTGAATAAGCAGTCCCGAAAAGGAGTACATAAATTAATATTATATACATCAAATTTAATATAATAGAGTGGAACATAATATAGAAAAGTTCGTCGTTGCTAAATATTTTAATCTAGTGCGAAGCACCAGATACGTGGTGAGAATGTGTTCGCTAAAGCCAAAGGAGCTTTAACAAAAGAGAATTCACAATCACCAAACTATATTTGTCGCTTGTTTGATTTGTAATTCTAAAAGGTCTATCCAAAAATGTGAGGCAAGTACAACGACTGAGCGCACAACGCGAGGTAAATGCATTATTGAGCGCGAAGCGCGAGACCAGATAGACGCACGCCCTAGGCGCGTTCAAACTTCCAAAATTAGGAAAGTTTGTCTCTTATAAACTTTAGAATGATTTATCAATCTTTACATATAATAACTTCACTTGGTCATAGAATGTTTTTAAATATATAAATCTATTCATCTTATCCAAATAATAAAAAAAATTTACTTATAAAGAAAAAATTGAAAACTTCAAAAATTCTTAAAGACAAACATTTTTGTATGGAGATGGCTATAAATGTTCTATCGAATTATACAAACAAAATACCAGCCAAAGTATGAAAAAATACGGTTTACAGGGCCTAGTATTACTGCCAATACTGTGAGAATTATTGCTACAAATTTCGAATTTTGCAAATTAATTTTTTGTCACTCTCACGATATTCAATGAAGCAACATCAACTTTCCTTGTTGAGCAAGGATGTATTCCATAATAAATTTCGAACTTCTCAAATTCATTCTTTGTCATTCTCACCATATTGAATAAATCAACCTTAAATTTTTTCGTTAGAAAGGATGTATTTTAAAATTAATTTCCTCGCCAATACCAAACTTTAACTTTAAAAAAAAGTCCTTCTCATCATTGTTGCAAAAAGTTGCGACAAATTTTGACAGAACAAAAATGTTTTATTTTTCGAATAATTGAATTTTTTTTTCATAAAAAAATTGTTCTATAATTCAAAAAACTAAAAATGTCAAAGGATATTGCTTGGTAATTGTGATTTTCCAAATCATATATTTTTTAAACCTTATTCCGCTTGCTTCCCAAAAATACTCCCTGATTATGAACAAAACTAATGTTTTAAAAACAATGAAAACCTAGGGTTAAGTGATAATTACTTAAAATTATATTCATCGAACTTAATTACACTATTTGCTGGATATAGGACTTCATGAAACGGGTAAAAATTTCAGACAGATAGTGTAACTGTCGATTATTACACAATCAGCTAGCAGTTCATGGACTGCCTAGACATGCTGAGGCATCTGCAAGATGGATGCAGAGAGCTGTCATTTGTGGGTCGCTGCATGTCGTTAAGACACATTAGTGTTCTTTCAGCCTTATTGTAATTCTATCGTATTGTGCGGCCACACATCTCACCGTCTTGGGACGTGGCCATATGTGTGATTTACTGTGGTTATACTGGAAACCAGCGTCATTTTCCTGGATTCTTGATTAACCAATTCTTAATTTACATGCAATATTTTCAACAAACTGATACATGACTCTTTATTTTGCCTAAAAAAAAACTTGGAATATTTAGAAAACACCATTTTCGCAAGAAATTATTCGACCGTTTGGTTATTAGGTGAAATTGTCTTATTACGACTTAAGACTTTTCATAAGCATCACCCGAAGCAACAGAAAATTAAGATTGACTGAACTTTGACCGAAAGGCCTTTTCCATACATTGTGTTCGGTGTTCTTTTAAATGTTTATTTCAGCGGCAATAATTATTTTATTTTTTCAAATATTTTATTAATTTATTTTTATTGAGTCGAGGTACATAATAATAAATTTCTCAAAGTATATTCAATCCAGTCACAGAATGAAAGAGTTTAATACAAATTAATAACTTGAAACAGGCCCAAGTAATGAACCTGTAGTTCTGAACGTTCAAATTAACGAAATAAATTTTCCCAATTTTATTTTATCCCGAAATATTGTTTCCAATACAAATAAAAATATGCATCATAAGTTTTCTTTATAATAGTATTATTTTGAATGTAATGAACCACAACTTATGCACTGTTTTTACTTTAAAAAGCTATCAATAAAAAATTTCTTTCTTTGGAACGTTCAGAACTTCAAGCACATGACCAAGTATTTATTTTTATATATAAAATATTTGAAAAATATTTGGATGCGTATATTGTTGACTCATCTACACATTAACACGTTATCAACAAAGCCATAAACTTATCATTTGTGAATTCTTTATTACTCTTTTTTAACCTACATGTATAAATACGAATCACACAACATCGAAGTAAAATATCAAATCATACAATCTCACGTTTTAAACATAAAAAAGAGAATGTTATTTCTGATCACTTGAATTCAGTGCAATACATGTACGTCATGTGCTAAAATATGCAATGTATATTGATTGCATTTTACCCCAAATTTATGTTCATCAATCCAAAAACCTGCCTGTTATAAACATTCATAAAAATCCGGTCATTTATTGAATTTTTCAAAAACTTGGTGGCAATCCTGAATTAAAATTTTGATCTCAAATGTGTTATCAGCAATCTGAAAATAATATAATTATTATAAATTATTCTCAAAGTACTTGCACTTTATTAATATTTTTTCCCCAATACTCGCGCCGGAATTTGCGCCTTACAAGTCCGTTCAAAAGAAAAAGTTGGTCTTTACTCGATTGGTGACGTCACAGCAAAGTAATGTGGCATTTAGTCCTCTATAGAACTAAGTAATGCCATGCGCATCCCCAATCTACCTCTTCTCCCTGAAACTGCGCATCCCAACTCAGATTCTTCGTAACGAACGTGGTCGCTCGTTCTGATGCGGTGATCGGTAAAAGCATCGATGTGCCGTGAGCGGGATACGTCGATTACCAACTCGCATGATTTTCCACGCTCGCTACGCTCGCGTAGCAAACTTCATGCTAGTCGGTAATCGACGCTGTATCCCGCGTGTTGTGCAATCTACTATTCTTATAGTTATTTATTAGTAAATGCTGAATGAGAAAAAATACATGTTAATGTATAACTAATATCGGTGTTAATTTGTTTCAATTCCAATTAAATTGCAATCTAACATAAGAAGTTTTTTTGGACATTCTAAAAGAAAAGGATTTTGAAAAATGTCTCTTTTCGCGAAACTGAGAGAGTTTCAATAATTTCTTCAAACTTTGGTTTTCAATTATTTTTGTTTTTGACATAAAAAAACAATGATTGTTAATTTTTCCCTTGTTAAGTGCAAATGATAATGATTATAAGTACAACATTTTTTTCTATTTTTATAGTCGGTGCAGCAGCCTCTGGCGTTTCCGTAAATGGCAAAGGCTTTGCTACCGCCCTGGATAATATACTGATAAATATATCCTTTAGCAGCATATCCGCTATTGATTCTCTCATTATAAAAAGAAAAAACCTAGAGGCCAATACAAAACGATCCGGTTATTTTGACTGGAATTGTGGTAAAAATCACAGACTTTCTCCCTCTAATCTTGATGTGATCACGACGTCCCCTCAACGTGATCACCATAAGTATTCGAAAAACGTTAAAGGATTTCTGAAGCTTGAATATCACGTGATGTTGGAACAAGGGACTCAATGGTTTCTATACTTACGTCAAACTAGAACCTCTCAACAAATCACGAGCCAAATTTAATGAAATGCGTCTCGTATATAGATTGAATCCCAAAACTTTGGAAAAGAACTCCAACGGCCAAAGAGAGGTCACTCCACCACCTGAGAGTGAGCTGACCACTCTAGAGGTCCACTAAAACAGGACATTTTGGTTCATCACAGAACTACGATTTTTAATTATTTGGCTAGAAGGCACTTGGGTAAATCATTTACAAAGGCACCTCAAAAATGCAAAAACGTGCATGGTCCTTAGTTAGTTTACTTGAATACTCTCTGGCCTCATAAATGGATGAAACAGCCGGATTATCCACTAAAACGAGGAACCTTAATCGGAAAAGTTATTTGTCCTGTTCGGACTATGGTTATTCTTACATCTTCCTTCACAGTAAAGTTTGACCGACAGACTCTTGGATACTCGTATAGCACGAGAACAAAAAAGGAGGTAGTTTCATGGTACGCAATGAAAGTATAAGTTAACGGCATACCCCATAGAAGTATATGGAATTGGTTCTGGGCAGAATATATATATACACAGGGTGTCCCACCACCTATGCACTTCTCGGTAATGTGTGATAAAGCGCAAAAAAAAGAAACAGAAAGGCCTCTGGCCAAATTTGACCTGGGTTAACAAAAATGTAAATGCTTGAACTTCGCGTTTTGAAGAAACAATCGAGGAGCAGCGACGTGCAATTTTTGCCGGAGCGAAGTGAACCGCCAACACGCACACTATCTTAACACTTATGAGATAAATAAGTGGTTGCTATATCTCGCTCCTGATTGGTTCATTATGCCCAACTTTGAAGCTTTACTGTGTCCAAACTTGCTTTAGACAATCTACCACCAGCGAATTGGGAAACCTGAATTTTACGAGTTGGGCTGGTAGGAGCAAGCTCTGATGCTACTCTAATAGTTAGCGTGAATGGTCGTAAAATAAACAAATTGCATTACAAAAATGATAGGACAGTTTATAGCTCTGCAACAAAAAGTGGCAACTTTCATGCTGAAAATGTAATAATACCGGCCGGTCTGATTAAAACAGAAAAAAATATTGTAAGTTTACCACTTAATCGTGAATCCATTATGTATGAAAGTATCAATTTATCATATGCATAATTTTCTTGGATTGATGGTGAATCACAAAGTTCATTGTTATCCAAATATAGGGTCCAAATTGTAATGTACTCTTCTCGAAAATGTTTCTAAACTTTGAATTTTAATGAATAAAGTTTATTTGAAATTTTCACAACTTGTTTCGAACAAAAAAACTATATGTCCTCTGATGAAATATATACGTTTTAAAATTGAACGTTCAATTATTTATTTATTTTTGTATGATTCTCAGTCGGGAATATTCAATCTGGAATTTTTCAGTTTCCAAGACTGATTGAAAAACAGTTCAATTTAAATTTGCACTGATACGATTGTTTCAAGCTTTGGTTTATTAAATTTTAAATCCCTTAAACATAAAATTATTAGAATTTCAAGGATTTCAAGGAGCTATCGTGCCAAAAGGGGCTAATCCGCAAATTTTTGAAAATGAGATTTTTGGCTCAAAAAAAAATCGATTACATATTCTGACGAAACGATTTTTTATGTCAGTTTTTATTTATTTCTTGTTCTTTAGCATGCCATAAGGACCTAACGCTGAGTTTAAGCTTAGGCCTCTGTGCACATGCGTAGTTCGCTCTAGCAAAAAGGAATATCCCCCCATTTTCTCGAAACCTAATAGTATTTTTAAGGGTATGTCCTACACCAGGCCTGTCCAAGTAGGGGAAAAATGCTCATTTGCCAGATGGGAAT
>CAKNYM010049606.1:0-31837 GCA_932195095.1 Andricus curvator | reverse complement strand
CTCGAATTTTTAACTCGGTATCTTAATTCATGTGCACAGGAGGATGACGAGAAGAAAATCTCGGTAAGGTCCTTAATCAAACTTTTTTTTTATATCGATTTAGCGACTCAATAGCTAGAAAGGGAATTTTCTCTTTTTTTAGATTGAAAATTGGATTTTTGAGAATGTTTTTTGTCTTTCCTGTAACGCTTTCAAAATGTTTTCTTTTAAATGTGCTTTTTATAATGCTCTACATACAATGTAACTCGAATATGTAAAACTCGAATTTTACAAAAAACACAAAAAACTGTCTGAAATTAATTAGTTTGATTTTTTTTTAGAACAAAAATGTACCTCTATTGAACCATGAAAGGAAGATCGTAAAAGAAGCAACTACCTCCGAGAAAAGCTCTTGTCAAAGGCGTACAGCGCGTCCCAAAAAAGCCGAATTTGACTCAGAAAAACGCTGGATCCTACACAGAAAAAGATGCATGACTTTTTTATTTTTTAATCTAAAAAACAAAAAAGGACTTTGAGCTATAACCGAACTCTATTAAACATCCTGAAAAAATCAACCACCGCCGAGAAAACCCCTTATCAATGGTGTTTCACGTCCCCAAAAACGAAAATATGGACACACAAAGAGTTGCATAACTTCCTTATTTTGTAACAAAAAAAAAAACAGAAAGTACTGTCGAGTTATTACTTAGCTCCATTGAATTGTGAAAAGAACAGGCAAAAAAATGTCATAACTTTATAACAAAAAAATATCAAATATGGATTATGACCCACTTCTAAATCGAACTGGACTATAATCTTCTACAATCTATAGAAACATGAGTTGAGTTAAAAAAATTAGTTTAGGCTCATAAAACACATTTTCGATATTTGGCACTAACGCCTTTATGCCCCGGGACCCTTCATATCTTTATTAGGGACAGTAAAGACTTCGAAAATATATCTGTGTTCATAAATAGTGGCCTTTTTCTGAACTGCTGGTGGCTTTTCAACTTTTCTGTATATTTTTAATTACTTAACTTTTCTGACGACAGCTTAAAATTTGCAGACTTAAATAAAATTCTTTTTACGTATCATATGAGAAAATATTATAAGAATTTGTTATGATTGTAAGGGAATTAAAGTCAATCGGGGATAGTTACGTAAAACAGCCACGTGAATTTAGAACATTTGAAAATAAATTCAAGATCAATACAGAGTGATTGCAGATGATATCAACGTAAATTCAGTGATGTAAATGATTTTTTTACGCCATAGGCATGAAAAAGTCAGTCTTTTTACTGGAGTGTGAGTTTTGCAAACACGCGAGAGTAAAAAGACGTTTGCCTCCTTGATGCACACGATATTTCATGTAGCAAAGGTATGTTTTACAGGCTTATCACGTTTGACATTTGAGGTTAGGTTGACGCTGCCATAATTGTACACGGGTGACAGAGAATGCGCATGAGCGGAGTACGATTATAATCAACCCCCCCCCCCCCCACCTCCCATATATGCGTTCACTCACGGGGGTGAAGCCAGCATAGGAACTTCCGATAGAAAATCTGACTTCCGGCCCAGTTCGATCTGTGGTCCTTTCTAGGGAATTTAAAAATATTCTGTTTACGAAAATGTAGTGAACTTTGAAATCGTTAGTATGGTAGCACTGAAAACTGACAGTTGAAAACATCATAATTGAAAACGTTGAAAATTGACGCTATTTTTTACCCAAATTCTTAGACTTCCCAATAAACATAATCGTGAAATCATAACGATAATTTTTCAATTAACTCGAAAAGAATTACCTGTAAAATCAAGTAACTTGTACCATGTCTCACGACTTTAGAATTTGCCATTCCGGTTGTGAGGAATGTAACATAACCTCTAAATTGGGCCGTGTTACTCGTGTTACTGTTTTATTTGGGGTTTTTTTCCTATGAGAACCTTCATCATACTTCTTCAAATCCACGACAAAATAAAAAGTATTCATAATCGCACGGCCGCTTGCGATTTTAGTTTCCCCAGTTCTCACATGAGCGCACGTGTGGCTCCATAGGCGGCCATATTGGAAATATTTGTTTCCAATTTTTATCACGAGGCTTCACTCCCCTGCTTTCACTGTCTCTCCAACTTTTGTGTAAACGACTACTTTCGGAGCTAAAAAAGCGCTGATAAAACGCGTAAATCGTGCCCGCGTTACATAAATGTCTTTACAAGACAGATTGGATGCGCCGTTCAAATTGCGCATCAAAAATGTCTTACTTCATACAGCAGATTTGATGCGCAGGCTGAAATGCGCATCTCAGCTTTCGTAAAAAGTACCGACTATTGGGATCCGCTGCGCTGCAATACGCCATCTATTTTTTCATTGCGGCCAAAATGTGAGCTCGCGAAACCAGGTAGAATTTTTAACATGCATTTTAATTTGTGCTTAAAAACAATTTTGTTATTGTTTTGCATAGTTTAAAACGAATAGTGATTGGAAATAATTAAGATTTATCGGAAACTAAGTGTTACATGTGGAATTTTCATCGTATAAAGTGAAAAAATGCGTTTTATGTCAAAACTATTTTTGTGGAAAAAAAACAATTATTTTAGTATGTTATATAAGTTTCAACACATCATAAGCTTCAATTAACTCATCTTAACATAAAAATGAACTTAAAATACATTTTTATCAATGTATACATGAAATATTTACTATCTGAAAAATTCTAACCTACAAGTTAGGTTAGAATTCGTATTTCATTTCTGAACGTCTATAATTCATATTTTTTGCATATTTTGAATCAATTTTTTTTTCTTGGCAAAAGCGGTTTCAACAGGAAATGTGTTTTTTCACTAAATACGATGAAAATTCCATTTTAAGCACTTAATTTCCGATAAATATTTATTTTTGTATTCAGTAATTGTTTGAAACTAGTAAAAACAATGGTAAAATTGTTTTAAGCACAAATTAAAATTCAACCTAAAACGCTTCCTGGTTTCGCGAGTTCGCGACACTAGCGCAACCAAGACTTCAGATCTCAGTATCACGTCCCACTTTACCTAAAAGAGATACAGATGTCAGCATCGTGGGATAACATAAGAATTAATTTTATTACTTCAAATTTTACACTGAAATTTTGAAAACAGTGGAGCCAACGTAAAAATGGTTCAGGGGAAAAAGGAATCTTTCATCGAGCTCTACAACTTTTATTGTATAACTTTTGCGGCAACAGCAATAATTTTTGAAGAAATTGAGGAAAAAAACTGGTTTATTTTTCTAGTTTGAGCTTGGGGCAGGTCTCACAGTTAAATAATTTTAAGAAGATTTATCACGCATAAGTTTTACGCGGAAAGACAATTTTTCCTGTTAGTCCTAGGATGAAAATTGAAATTTTTTTATTTGCGAATCACCGTAAATTATAATTCTTCAATTGAAGAATTACCCAAATTTTTATTTTCTAATCTTCTTGTAAAATAGAACAGGCTCGAGAAAAGGTTTATTTTTAATAGTTCTGTCTTCCAACAATATCAGAAAGGGCTTTTTGGAGAACATCACAGATCACAGACAAGTTTTTTTTTTGTTTTTGGTACAAAAAAGGCCATCTAAAGATAAATAGAGCTTTGACTTGGACTGTACCGAGAACGATCAGGCTCGCTTAAGCGTGTTCGCGCATGCAAAGGGGACTCGTTCGTTTCGTTCATTTCGCCAAGCCGCCAATCAGCCGCTCGATCGGTCGTACACTCGTTGCGTGGGGCAAGAGCGGTTTTCAGGTCGGGGGGAGGATGCGGGTGGTGGTTAAACGACAGCGGATGGTACCACGTAGACACGAAATGGATCCGAACACGATTGTCATCAAAAGTAGAAACTAGATTATCCACTGCTTCAACACTTTCCGTCCAGTGCGCTTTTACAAAGTCCATGTTTGTTTCATAAATTCAAGCATATATGCTAATTTTGAGCGATGAGGCCAGTAAGAAGTACTCAAATTTAATTAGTGAGAGGTTTATTAAAAACAAAATTATTACAAGTTGCAAACATCCTGTATCTTTAAATCGATACAGAAATAAATGAAGATTAACAATAGTTTCCTTTACAATTATGCCACTTTTGTATTTTCATAATCAGGATTTTATTGATTAAGGAAAATCGATTTCCATATAAAGAAAATAGTTGTATTGAGTATTTAATTACAATAGCTGTTCTTGAAACTAAATCCAAAATGTCAATGCACAGTAAACAGTTTCATCAATCCCGTAAGTACTTTTTCATCGCCCTAGGGTTGAAACATTTTGTTTCAGCCCTAGGGTTGAAACTCCGTTGTCAAACCCTAGGGCTGAAACAAAATGTTTCAACCCTAGGGATGCAAACACCGCGTTACAATCCGCTGTACAGGTACCGAAACTCGAATTTTCAATAGATTTGCTATGAAAAATAATATGCATTACTATTTCGTGATCATTATGTTAATCGATTTATCGATTGCATCCAGAAACAAATCGCTACTCATAATTAATAACATTTTTTCTTAAATGGTTCCAACATATGCGGCGAGTCGTCAGATTGGACTATAAAAAACAGGTTTTATTAAACAGATGTGCTCTGAACATGGGCGAATGTAATTGACTGCATCTTTTTTTATTCTTGCTGCTGACACTTCTTCGGAAGCAACACACATTTCAACAGAAGTTTAAAAACAGCGACTGAAATGAACGAATATTGAACGTTAGAAAAATGCATTAAAAGTGCATTTCATCGAAACTTTTATGACGTTGTCAATTGTTCTATTCCGAGAAGTTGACTTTTTGAAACGTCTCGATATTTTTTAAATTATTGTTTAAATAGGATTTGGTTTATATGTATTATTACCCTACTTCAAGGTCGCACTCCTTTGGATCGTACTATTTGAATTTGAATAAGTGAGAAGTGTACTCTTAGAAATTATTGTAATTTTAAAATAAATTAGTATATTACATTTAAGAACTCAAGTGTGTGCAATCGCAATTAAGAAAATGTATACTAAATTTCATATAAATTCATGTTGATTACTTATTAGAATAGTTAGATAATTCCATCATAAATAAATTAAAAATTAGTTTAGCTGTAATTTTCGAACCTAAATAATAAAAATTGGTATTTTCTTCTAGTTAAATATGAATTAAACTCGATTTTAATTGGGAAAGTTCAATTAAGCGAATAATTAACAGATCTAACCTACAATCAGCTGTACTCACGTCAAAATTCTAACATTTAGAGTGATTTGAGAATTTTTCTACCAGTATGTAGCGGTTTAATTATAAATAATGATGCAGTCAAAGAATTTTATATTATTGCTTTAAATGCATCATTGACAAGATTTAAGGAAATGAAAGTACTTTGAGTTTTCACGCACTCTATTATACCGACATGCATATTAAATGTATAATACACGTATATTAAATGTAGTATAAATGTATATTAAACCTCATATAGGTTTTTTTAACTTCTTGCGTCACTGATGCAAATTTAAAGAATTTTTGTATTGTTAAGGTGAAATAACAAATCTCGCAAGTTCGAGTGCGCCGAGGGCGCGCGTCTGTTGTATTTCCCCTTTGCGCTCGATAATATATTTATCTCGCGCTTCGCGCTCGATGGTGTATTTAACTCGCGCTACGCGCTCGGTCTTTGTACCACCACTTTGTACCACCAAATTTGTGCCAAGACCTTTTAAAATTAAATCGACAATTGTAATTTGGTGATTGTGGATTCTCATTTGTTAAAGACTTAAAGCTCCTACGGCTTTAACGAACACATTCTCATCATGCATTTCGTGCTTCGCACTCGATTTTGTCCAAAGTGCGAACTTTTCTACATTAAGCTGAAAATTGATTTTTTATTTTGTTTAAAATTCAACTATTCAGTTAAAGATTCATAATTTTATTTGAAAATTCATCACTTTGGTTGAAAAGTTTAACTATTTCATTTTTTTGTGAAAAATTGATATTTTTAGTTTAAAATTCAAGTATTCTTTGAAAATTCATTTATTTTGCACTTTTTTGTTCTGTTGTGTTAAAGGATGTTCAGAGTGAACGTCATGAATTAAAATAAATGTTTGCGTTCACGGCAAATATGAATATGTTACTTTTAGTTGACCGGGAAAATTGAAAAACTTTACCGGGAAAACCGGGAAATAACCGGGAATTTGAAATTATCCGCCGAATCGCCACCCTGAAGATGTATGTGCTTTGGGAAGGAAAACCAGTTGTTGTGATGATTCCTGCATGTATTTAATACAATTTTGAACTATTGCACCTGTAAATATCACAATCTTTAATGTTTAAATTTAAAAATAGTTCAATCTGTAACAGTTTTTAAATAGTTCAATCTACAAGTCCATTTCTGTCAATTATCGTGTTTTTCGCTGTATATGATTTTTTTGAAATTATCAAATGTGTAAATTAATTTTTTATGATAAATCATCAGTTTAGAATCAAAGAAATTAATTTTCAGATCACAAAGTAGACTTTTAGAGTAAAAGGTAAATTAATTCTTTGATTTTACTCTTTACAAATGAATTATTGATTTTAAATTCAAAAGAAGGAAGACTTTTCTTCACAAATGTCAATTCTGAATAATTCATAATATTTTTTGTACTTTAAAATTATTAAACAATAATTATAATAATAATATTATAATAATTATGTTGTAAAAAATTGATTTGCATATTTTATCATTTCAAATAAGCGCGCGATCAACATGCAGTGAGGCTGCTGGTGCGACGCATGCACATTAAGACTTTAAAAAAATTCGTTTCTCTACAGTCAAATTGGTTATCTATTTTTATATTTTATGTTAAAATTATAAAGCAAAGAAAATATTGTTTTTGCAACGACCCTACAGCACTTCTAATAATATATATTTGTACTTTTAAAAAGTGACATGACGAAAAGTTTCTTGCATATGAATAAGCCTTTATGTTTACAAGCTTGTTACACAACCTGCAAATTACATCTATCAAGTCATTATACCTATTTTAATTACGGTAATATTTTGTACCTTCATTGTCTTCATGAAGTTATGTCCAGCAGAGTTTGATTACATGTGTGCTTTCAGGTAAAAATTGTATTATTAATTAAACAAAATGTCGAAGTGGGCAAAGCGAAAAATAGGTTCTTTAGAAATAGGCTCATTTACAATTGGGATCCTTTAGAACCCCAACTGAGGTATCATTTAGAGCTCATTTATCGTTTTGGGTTCCTTTTCAGCAAGTGGGGTTCATTTTTGTTGCAGCTCCTTTGGAACCAAAAATGGGTTCTAATGGAAACCCCAGTTTTTTCTGTGATTACTTCAATATTTGTTCCTGATTTTGCACTAATTACCGTTTTTACAGACTACAACAACGACAACGACAGACACCGACGTAAAAACTATTTTTTTCTGACTCAGAGTGCCTCAAAACGTCGACATTTGATGGAATCCACGAAAGTCATTTTTCACATAAAATCAATAGGCACGAGTGGGGTATGGTGCGGTCGCGGGGCACGGTGACAATTACAAATAACGCCCATATTTTTTTATTTTCATATTAGTTTTTTATATAAAAATAGCTTTCTCTGTTTGAAAAATAGTGATTTGATGCAATTTCTGTTTTAGAATACGCGTCAGAAGAGTAATGATGAAAAAACCTTTTTGGCGGAAACCGATAAAAAAATCGTGGGCTGAAATATATCAATCATGATTTGTTTCTATAAACGTTGTAAATATATTAAAAATAATTAAATCTTGCGCCATCACATATGGGCCATGATGACGCGTCGCGGCGTGCCCATGTATTACAGCAGGGAGTAAGAGATTATAAGTGATTTTGCTACATAGTTTACTTTGATTAATAAGAAAATATTAAATTAGTGTTGAAAATGTCTGATGGAGTAATTTTTTTTTCGTCACATTACACTTTCCAAAATTATTATATTATATCATTTTCATTTTACAATGTTCATATTGTTCAAGTAAACGGCAGTAATATGAAGGCCACCATACCCTAGGGTATGATGAACACTGGCTGAAATCCAACATCCAACAACTATTTAAATGTCATATAATGAGGTAATCAGAAAGTGGTTTGGAGTATTAACATATGATCCCTGACAATGTAAGCTTCACCTTAATAAATACACACATTAAAATCGCATTTCAGTCATAATTTATAGGGCATTTAAGTCAAAGCGCGGCACCATACCCCACTCTCCTCTACCGTGTTATTGATGAGAATGTAATAATTAAAAATGATTGAATACAAGTTAGTTTAGGTCATTTTAATTCAATAAAGGTATTGCCTCACTACCCGATTCGGATAGTGTTTCTAGGTGCATATTTACTACCAATGTAGGCCCACCACACCCACGACGGGCCAACAGCACGCAGTATTCCTGAACGGTCACCCATCCAAGTACTAACCGCGCCCAACAATGCTTAACTTCAGTGATCTTACGAGAACTGGTGTTTTCAGCGTGGTATCGCCGTTGGCATATATATATATATATATATATATATATATATATATATATATATATACAAACGTGGTGTTATGATTGTAATTGAATTGATTTGCGGCGATTGCAATGCATTGCAAGAGATTCTAGATTGATTGAAAATAATTGTGGACGATGGCAAAGTAAATTCAAAGTTATTACCGCAAAGTGAGGATGACCCGTGTGGAAAAATTTCGTGGCGCTGTACTGTTTCTGTCTAGTCCGAATTTAATCGACACTGGCGCGCCACAGGCTGACTGTCCAGTGGCTAGACTGGGATGTAACGCTCCGATCGACTAGTTTCTAGCCAGATCGTATATTTTGATAAAAAATAATTAATAATTAAATAATATAATTATTTTTTATCACATAAAAGTCTAATATATAGATTTTGCATTTAATTAAAAATAAAAGTTGTTTTACACAAAAAAATCAAAAAACTAGTTTCCGAAAATCTTGTATGATTATACTTGCGATTAGGCTACGAAATCATTATTGTTTATTATTTTAAATAATTAATACGTTAGGCTTAATTATCATTTACGCAATAAATAAATAATGAAAATAAATTAAATAAATCATTTGTGTTAAAATTTGATATTCTGAAATATTATAAATATAATACATAGCATTATACATATTATAATTATTATAAATTTAATATAAATTTATGAAGTTTCTTGTCCCGAAATTCGGGATGAGTAGTCATATATTTTTCATAAACTTGGCTAGTCGTCCCGAATTTTCGGAACGAGTAGTCCATTCCCTTTTCCAGCTCTCTTAATTTTTCAGGACGACTAGACACAGTCATAAATTTATTATAACTTAACTAAATAATTTAATTGAAAGAAAATGTTTTCAAACATTCTTTGAAAAAAATCGTTGTTAAGAATACACTTCGCATATTAAGATTTCAATCACCTTTAATAATTAGTGTTTATTATCTTAAATATGTAATAGTGTACTTGAACATTTAATTATTACTTGAGCATTTATTAAATTATGTATTGTAATTTCCTAAATCTTTTAGACAAAAATAATTATTTTCTGAATTCACTTCTGTAATTTTTGTTGGAGTCCAAACCGTGATTCTGTCTAGAAACTAGCTAAAATCTGGACAGTCTTCATACATTCAAATTCGTAAAGGACTCCTAGATAGCGCCAAGAGTGGGACTAGACAGCAGAAAGATTTGAATCGAACACGTAGCAGAACTAGGCAGCGCCAGTTTAGCGCCAGGTTAGCATTGCGTGAATAGACATACTTGAGAAAAACTGTACTGGCTTTAGCATGATTCAAGACTGCCACGAAATTTTGCCACACGGGGAGCGGCGCACCCTTGATTCTGGACTTTTTAATGCGTTATTTGTGTCTTCTGGGTCAAAAATATAGAGGCCTTCAACTAATTCTTTTGTAAAACTTCAATTGCAAGCCCTAAAAGAAGCAGCATCGCGTTTGAAATACAGAATTAAGGGTGTACCGCTTTCTCCTATACACGGAAAAAATTTATCCGTAAAAAAGTCACGAACTAGTAGCTAGGTCTCGGATATGAGAAAAAATCATGGGATATTTATGTATTTTCGTAAATAACCTACGAACTTTGAGAAAGATTGACGAACTCGATGTGAAAATTCTAAAACGGTTCATCACTTTTTTTTTACGTGAATAATTACAAAAATATTACGAGTGATTGGGAAAAGATTCTCAGAGCACTCACGAGCTTGCCTGACAAATCTAGGAACTCGAAACTAAGTCTCCCTGTACGTGGCCCACGCACACACGCGCGGTGCGTGTGTACGCTCGTATGTGTGCCTCGAGCTCGTCGGATGAGTGGCTAGAAGTTTTATAATACCTATTTTGTTTGGCCTCGATGGCTGCGCGTGTTTACGCACTCCTGGTTTAGGTGTTTAGAAACTGGTGAGTCAGCAGTCTTGAGGGTTCGAACCTTCTGAGTTGCGAATTTATAAATTAATATAAAATTAAATCGCACAAATAAAATTTTTCCTCTTTTTATTTCAGTCTGAAATTTTCAGGAACTGTTCGTAGGAAATTCGAACTGTTCGTAAGAAACTTCGAAATTTATCCATATATTTCTCACAGAAATAATGATTTAATGTTTCATTTTTTTATCTCGTATCCGAGACCTAGCTACAAGTTCGTGACTTCTTCACGGATAAATTTTTTCCGTGTATATGCGCCGCTTAGCCCCAGTTTACGGTAAGAATATATTCAAGTGATTGTAACTGAAAGAAAGAAAATGTAAGGTCTTGTAAAATAATCTCAATAAAATGTTGTTAGAGCAAGCGGTTCTTGGAGATTGCGGATGATTTAAAATGATTGTAGAGTGATTTGAATGACTTATGTACAAATGAAGAGTAAAAAAGTAGATTTTTCGTTACACGCAAACACTACTTCAACTCTTTTTTATTCAGTAGAATTTACTGTGTTATTCTTACTCATCCTAACAAAATTTTTCGAACCAACCACAAAACTTCCAATCCGAGAAGAAATGCCATGTACATACGAATCTTGGCTCTCCTACATTACTACCGTCTGACTATAACCATCCATAACTACTACAACTTCAGCATTCCGCATAAGACTCGACCTAGCCATAAAACTTGTTTTTCCCAGTATTCTCAAGTTCCATGCCAAAAAAATATATGGACCGGGTTAAAAGGCATGTTCGGGCTAAAAGGCATGTTCGGTCGAAATTTGGCCATCGAAGAGTCTCGTCGAGGTAGATTTCCGAGGATGATGGATATCGTTCATTTCTCGTGTGCTACAACAGCTACAGCTTTAGTTAGATCCAGAGAGCCAGAACTGTCATCTCGAAGCTTTCTTCTTTATCCCCTGTGTTAGTGGAGCTTTTCGCTGATCTTGGAAGCACGAACCGCTCAAAATCGTCCGGAGGTGGAGTCAACACCCCGCTTTAGTTCTTTTCCTTTTTCACCCTCTATTCTCCTGCCTCTCTTCCTCTCACTTTTCCTCTCTATCCTCAAGATTTTCTCTCTCTGTTTTATCCCCATCTCACTCTCACTCTCTCTCTCTCTCTTTTTTCTCCGGTGTAGATATATATGCGCGCTCGCGTAATAGCCTCGCTTCTGCCGTGTGCGATGGAAGGAAGATACGTGGCATCGCGCCGCACCACGCCACGCCGCGCCGCTCCGGAGCCTCGAGGCCGAGCGGCGAGCGATAAATGGCGCGCCTCTCCTCTTCGCCTCTTCTCAACTAAATCCGCCACGCCACGAGCTCGAGACGAGCCGCACGAAATACCCACGGTTAGGCCGTACAGTTCATCGCAAAAGCTAAAGGTTTTGAAGCTGTGGGTGCAGTAAGGAGGAGGGATCTTGAGAATTTTTCAAACTAGGTCGGACAAGTCCACAGACGGAATTGCAGCTCCTAATTAACACATCTGGTGGACTAATTCTGTCGAGTCAAGTGTGGCAGGTGAACAGAGAGGCCCGAAGAAATTTGCTATGCACCATTATATCTTTACATTATACCACCATTACATTATCACCATTATAATCATGCTATTGTCTTACAACTTATCTGATATAAATGAGTTAACGAGTATTATCTAATGATCGAGTACGTAATTGTTAATGATTAATCAACCAATCATCACTCCTGAGGATTTAACTAATATGTCATCACAATGATATCACAATGAAATACAATAAATTCCAATAAAGTATAATAATGTGTAAATTGTAATTTTTTATAAAAATGTGTAATTACTTGTGAAATTTTGTCCTATCTGAATTATAGCAAAAACTGTCGATTTTAGAAAATTACCAAAATAATTCTGCTAGGAAATACACGTCTTTTTCTAGAATTCTGACACTTCTACAAAATTTTATAAGTAATTAAAATTGTACTTTATTGTAATTTACTGTATTTTATTGTAAAAATACATTTTCACCAGGACTACTAAAATTTGTAGTCTATATTATTGCCGACATATCTGGAATGATAAAAAGTAGAATCTAATCTGAAAAACTGCAAAATTCCATTTAAAGTGACCGGAAATGTCTAAGTTTACATTTTTCTTCATTTTAGACAGACCGAAAATCCATGAAAATGGTTCTAAATATATTACAAAATTGCAAGTTTTTCGACAAAATATAAGCTCTAAACCAAGACCCCCAGCAACTTCAGAAAGCTTGGCTTTTCCCTGTGTTATGACCGAAAATATCTACACGTACATTTTTTGTAGAAAAAATGATAAGAAATTAAAAATGAGAAATCAAACATTTTTCCTTTTTCTTTTCTGATAGTTTTCTAGTGCTATTCACACATTATCTAGGATAGGTTATATAAGTGTTATTTGTTTACAAATTGAAACAAAAATTAATGAAAAACATGTTTTTGCTACTTTTGATGTACAATATATTCCTGGGCTCTAAGTCCAGCGGAGTTGAAAGGCGTTGTTTTTTCACAAAAATTTTATTCAATGGCTTATTTAAAAATTTCCATCTTGTCTTACAATTAGTGATCTAAACATATTTTAAAGATTTTATTAGATAATTGAGTATAGTTTGGAATTGAATTCTTCACTTTTTTCAGTCAGGATTATAGCGGCAGATAATATAGACTACAAAATGTAGATAAGAATAATACAAGTTTGTAAATACAGCAGGAATAACAGAAATTTTACGCTCTTCGTTGTTTAAAACTTCAATACTTTTGAGATAAAGCGGTATCATATATAAACTTTAACAGCCCGTGGATTTTTAAAGTTCAAAACCCTTTTTTCGATCCACCCTAGTGATCATCCTGTCACTCCTCTCAGTATTCAAAACTGCTTTATCAACTGATTGTTTTGTTAAAAATTAGCAACAATACTTTTCAAACCTACTTTCAGGAAATGAAAACGTCTAGACTATAGAAAGAACAAAATCACTTAGAAAGAACTTTTAAGTATTTTATTAAGATTGAAAGGTTAAAATCTTTGAAAACGGTCTTTAAACAGACACTTATATCAAGGGAACGGAAATATTGTCAGTTTTGGAGAAGATGTCTCAGGCTTACGTTTTAGGTATTTTCAAATATTGATTTCGTTGAATCAGCAACCGATTAAGGTGTTAAATTATATTAAACATAACTCAAGTAGTATTTTGTATAGTTGTTACAAAAACATAAATGCAAATATTCATGTGGGGCAAATGCGTTAAAACGCGATATTATTACGAAAATAATTTGAGCAATATACGACTTTTGTAAGTTATGATCATATCATCATAAATTAGGAGTTTACTTTCAAAAGGGAATATATCCACTTGTGAAAATTTTTTGTTTTTTTGCGGTCATCGTATCTTTAGGATGAGCCCTATCAACCTATGTATCAGTTTCCTCCAAAAAAGCTTTCTATCCCATATGAAAAGTGGGTTAAACATTTTCTTTGCCACCAAAAGAGCATGCATTCAGTATCTGGATAATGACAGTCCAAACTTCTGGTAATTTGGTACGTCGTCTAGGACCAAAATAATTTAGTAACCCAGAAAAACCAATTCTTTTTACAAATGCTGTAAAACTTTTTTCTCGATTTCCCAACAAAAACTAAAAGTGGATATATTCCCTTTTGAAAGTAAACTCCTCAAATGTACCAGTAAATGTAAGAGCTGATAATCCGTTTCCAGGTAAATGAACCCTATGACAAATAATTTTAAAAAATTATTTCTTGGGCTCCAATTCTGTAGTAAAATCTAACGAATAACGAAAAGATTCAAAAACCATGTCCACTTGCATCCAACTGCGTAGAAGGATGGACACAGAAATGAATGAATATTTCATCGATTGACACGTAGATTCCCCTTCCTCACTCAAGTGCCAGACTAACCAGGCTACGATTCCGCTCTACTCAACACGCGACGAACCGCATGAATTTTAACGAATTTGCGAAGGTCTAATCAAGTTCCAGGATCTCCATCATCATGTAAGGAGAAATCCTGAAACGAACTACAAGAAACTTTTACGAACGAAGTTTCCTTTACTTCTTCCTAAAAGTTTTTAGATGTTAAGAAGAAATCTCGCATCTTTGGTGGAAAAAGAGTTTAAATAGCTTGCGAAAAGTGTAAATGAAATTTTAGATGATTGGATAATAGAAAATATGTGACATCTACGTGGTGGAATTGAAATAAAACACAGTTATCAGTCGTAGAAGATGGTGAAATGCACTTTTAAAGATTCATCAGAATCTATCAATAGAAGTTGTAATTTGTTCGCACCTGTTGCATCTTCTAAGGAAACTATTCAGATCACCTTCCTATTTACACGTTTGCTCCCTCCCTTGTTATATAAAATAATAGGGTTGAAACCGTTTATTAGAATTGAATGTTTAATCTCGAAAAATATACTGTATTTTTAGGTTAACTTTAAGAGGATCACGTGTTGTTTAAGTTAGTAGAGAAGAAAAATGAAGAGAATTGATTACTTTGATTGGTATAACAGTTCATATCATCGTGCAATTAGCAATCAGCTTACTATGCCTACTGCGCTCATGACGATGTAGCTGTGGTGTTTTTCTCTGACTTGCAGACCAGTCGTGCAAGCATAATTTCTGCTGAGGATAGGTGCAGATAAATGGCAATATTTTTTTCAAGTTCAAGGTCTAATAACTTGAGGTGTGTTCCTACTAATTATTAAGAACATTTATTCTTTCCTATTTGATTTATTTGAATATCTCTAAGGTATGCTTGCTTGTGCGAAAAAAAACTCACTGAGCTGAACCAAATATGCTCTTGTTCAAGCTTCAAGTGCTTTATTTGCCAGAACCTTAGACTCTAAAGAAGCCACCTTAATCGAAAAATCGAGTCATGTCCCTTGTCTAAACGGGAGCTGCTTGTCTCTTTTCAGCTTAGTGGTGAGCTAGCAGCACAGGATTCAACGTAGGTTGTCGGAAACCGGCGGAGAACCATGGAGAACCGGTATCGACACTTGGACAACACTCGAGATACCAGGCAGCATGCGACTTTTTTTGGACCGTCCTGTACAGGCGTCGAGTCTCGAAAGCATGGTATTAGGGGATGGGGAGCCAGCAGGAGAGAGAACAAGCTAGACGGAAAGAGGGACAAATCCAGAGGGAGTGAGAAAAGCATTGAAAGCGGAAAAGAGGAAAAGAGAAGAGATTGGGAGCTGTACTCGGTTATTTATCACGCGCCACGCGGTTCGCCGATCGTATCCTCTTCCCATCTCTGTTACTCTTTCCTCTCTTTTATCTCCTCTTTCCTCCTCTGGCTTTCGCATCTCTCCACGTTTTACCCACGTCCACAAACCGTGGCGATTCAGACACCGCGGCCAAGAGCCCATCGCAGAGACCAAGAGGGACTCGTTACGAACGTCCCGCTATCCCTCTTCTCTGTTCTGCTTCCTCGTCCTCTTGGCCCTCATCATATAACTCCCAGAGAAGCTTGACTCTTCCTTCGGTCTCGTGCACGACGAGTATACGAGTTGTATACGACCAGCAAGGCGGCATTATATTCTTTTACGTGTGATGGTATGCCGAGAGAATCTCTAAAAGGCTCGCTCGCCTTGCGGTTTTCAGCGGATAAGACCTCAAGTCCGATTCTGGAGTTGTTAAATTTCACGAGGGAGGAAGAGAGAGAGAGAGAGAGAGAGAGAGAGAGTGAGTGAGATAAGGACTTGGATTTTAAGTAAACAGTAATGTCTCTTTAACGTTCGCACACAAACAAACCGATTTTACAACAAAGTTGAATGAGTATATGACAGATGTTATAGTATTGAAGATGTCTAGTAAGTTTAGATACCAACCATACAACGACATTTCAGATGAATGCTTCATCCTGTGGATATAGTTTTGAAACGGTCCTTTCATCTGGAGGCAAAAATGCTGATCGTAATTGCTCTTCTCTAAGTAGGAGATCTATACTCTGTAGAACCAAAAGAAAACTCGTGGGTGAATTCTTACTTTATCACTTCCAAACCCAATACTTATAGGACCACTCTCGTCAGGGGTGTGGTGCTTGGTGATAGGAATTAACAACTTGGCCACTGTATTGATTATTCACATCCTTTTTTCTCACTTTTGTCTTCCGCAAAACACTTTATATGTCTGCTTGTTGTAATAGACAACTTTCATCAATTGTTTAGAGGAATTATAAAAACCAACATTCCAGCAAACGTTACAACCTTATCCCATATATAATTCGACTTATAAGATTACCAACTTGACCCGAATAGTACTAAACGAACTAGAGATTGCTAATAAAGAAAAGTTCATTATCTAATATTAGGAACGCATGGTACTGTAATTGAGCAATACAAGGGTCAGGTTCACAGCGTGAGGTAAAAACGATCACCCCTTTGGACTTTACTCGAACGGCAGGAGAGCACCTACTGCATATCTAATTCCCTTACCCTTACCCTTGGTAAGAGGGTGACTGAGCTTCCGCTGCCAGCAGCGGTGCTAGGAGGGTGACTAGCGGTGAGATTATATGGATTGGAGACTTTTGCCTCGTTTTACGAGACCCGTTAGCCGACCTGCCGTCCAGTTTCCTTCCTTATCTATCCGATGGCGTGTCCATGCCGACCTAGCATTTTTCAACCCTCAGCCTGTGCCAAGCACCCCGTATATTTCCTGATCCCTACCTACCACCGTATACTGCACTTGCACGCCCACACTTTCCTCCTCATTCAGAATACGAGCTGTATCTCGAACAGACCGGGTGCGATTACTTTCCTTTGCATCAGTTTGGTTTTGCTACCATCGGTGCACTTCACAGAGAAAATAACGAGGGTAGCTGAATTAGAGATTACGACTCTACGATCTACGGCATGCTTTGATTGGGATACATACTTTATTAGAATCCGCGAATATCATTATGAGGAAGATAACCATCTTCAATGACTAAGTTGTAATGTGTTCAAAAAACAACACAGTTTTTTCTGCCTTGTTTACAATTAGGGAAATTTTACTGGATTCCATAGTTAGCTCTAATTCATCCACATCCAGTTTTATGATTCAAGGAAGTTTTCCTCAACCCCACTCTAGAAGAATGAACTTTATTTTTCTCGCACATCCATTGAAGTAGATTCGTAGGGTTCTATAAAAGTCGAAGATAGAACATCTTTTTGAAACGATTCCCGAGAGTCGAAGTGCGAAGCAGACGGTTTGGCTGTAATCAAATACCCTCGGTTCAACGGCAAGATTCATATATAGCTCTACACATATATCTCGTTCGCCAACAACAACGGTGACAATATACCAGCGGCAGGAATACCGGTTGCAGCAGCAGCACCGGTAGCATCAGGGAAAGCGAGCCAAGTTCGTCCTCGCATAGAAATAGGAGTCGGGACTGGTGGGTATATATACGGCTTTCATGAAGGATGCAGCAGTGCTGTCGGTGCGAATTGAGGGTCCGAGAAAGAGAAGAGAATAGAAACAGACACAAGAGGAAGGAAGAGAGAAGCGAAAGGGAGGGCTTAACATCCGTATCCGTCTGTACGCCGTGCCGATCTGACGCAAAGACCGATTTGCTGGTGCGGGAATGTAGTTTGCTATGACGTGATGTGGGGTGGATGAGGGTGATTCGGAGGAAGAGTATGAGGGTGGAGATGGTTGAAGCAGCAACCCGGTTGAGAGCAAAGCCGAGCACGACTTCGAGCTGAGGGCCAGCGGAAGGAGTGTGGTGGCAGCGTGTAAGGGGTTGGATATCTGTGGGTGGAGGAATAGCGGATACTTCGGTGGCTCCGTGTCGGGTTCGATAATACCCGAAGACTCGAAAGGGTAGTCTCGACGCTCTAGACGAAGCGTAAGCAGGGAGATGCTGATGTCTGCCTTCGAACCTGGATCGATGGTACGAGGCGGATGCGGCAATTCTTAAGGAAACTGATAATTTGAGATGCCAATGCTTTTTCCTTTAATTATGCCCACACTACTTTCCTCAAACTGACCAAGATCCCGTATCTGACGGATCTGCATTGGAATCATACAGAGTCCGCCGTGACAATAAATTCTTGAAGAGAACCCAAGCACGCCAATATCTGAGCTATGCTGACTCGTTTTAAGAGAAAAATTACCCCAAAAATAAAAATACAATTAATCATTTCCAAACCCCTCTTTTACAGACTTTCTTCAGCGCTTCACAATGCGACTGACGTTATTCTCACAACCGCTAAACGCTAATTGGACACAGAATGGACACTTCGAAGCATTCAGAAGGTACAAATAACACAGTCAGTCTATTTAAAGGTATGGAATAGCTTTCGACATCTACGAATACATACACACATGCGATCAGCTTATCGGAGTGTAGAGATAGATACAAATGTGACAGCAGTATTCTCTGCAAAGCGGGACTCTCGTTCCATCCCCTTTTGCTTCTCCAATTCTCTTCCCTGCTTTGCTTCTCTGTTTTCCACCCCCTTTGGCCCCGACCCTTCGTGCTCTGGTACTCTTACTATACCCCGCACTTCTCAGCAGTGTCAGGGTGGGTTTGAAACCCCTGCGACCGCGATTAGGACAATATATTCTACTTCTCGTGCTCCCACCTATACTACTGACTGCAGCAAACTCCTTCAACCCTGTCCCCACGTGCTGTCCTCGACGCAAACGTCATTCTACGGTTTGATATTGGTTCGGCGCGCGATAACGGAGGTTCCACCAAGCGCTCTTGTAAAACTGTCAAAGAGGCTAGAGTTGCCAGTTCTAGGACACAGCGTGTCAGTGTCGCGAAATACGAGTTTCGACGTCTATCAAGTCGGGTTCGGAAACAGAGAAGAGCCACGTAGTCAAGATTTTATTGAAGTCGTTTATTGAACTCAGAAAAATAAACTTTGGGTTCAAAATTGAAATATCGTAAACTTAATCGTAACAGTTTACTTATTTAAAAGTAACGGCATAATGATTAAAAGGTTATTTTGAGAACATATGTATACACCAAGAGAAAAAATCGACTGCTCCTATTTTTAGAGCAGTAAACCTTTATGTCTTACACTAAAAACATAAACCACTATCTGCGTTAATGAAAACGCAACTCAAGAATAACGTAAATATTGACGATATTCACTATTGTCTTCAATATGATAACAAAAACTGTACATAATCTATGATACGTTATTTTTTAAAGAGCGTATTTTTTTATTACTAGGTTTTTATTAACGCAGATGATGACTTACGTTTCTATTGACAGTCATGATAATTTACTGCTTTTTAAATAGAAGCAGTCGAAATGGAAGATTAATATAAGCAATTAAGGATGTATCCTGGTTTTTCTGATGTGAGGATTGATGTGTTGGAGACAAGCATACTTTAAAAATAAGGCCATCACATATGTGCTGCACATCCCTTGTTTTTTGTCACATCTCTCGTGCGTGTGGCGCCCTTTATTTATGGGAAGTGCCGCCCAACGATTTTAATTTAGGATCCAGTGCGAGAAACACGTAGGCACGAGGCAGCACGTGCCGAAAAAGAGGCCTGCAACTTTTTCCTACGCACGAGCGTTCTGCGGTTCATTACTTTATGCCCGTGAAAACTGATTCGCTCACCCCTAATCCCTTTTAACACCCTCATGTGTTATAGTGCTAATATTGCCACTAATGACCGTGGAAGAGATGAATGCATACCAAAGGAGAGGGAACGAAAGACGAAAGAAAAGGGGAGGAATAAAGAAAAGAATAAATGAAGGAATTTAGAAGTAGTCGTACTTCTAGCGGAAAAACGTTATCATGGTTTTTGGTGTATACTCGTTATTCAAATAGAGTAATGAGAATAACATAAATATTGAGAGAAGGATTGTCCTGTTTTTTTTTTAAATAACTGGCTCCCCTTAGCGAGATTTATTATTGATATTGTAAAGTTTCATAGGCCTTTTAGAGAAACAACTCAAATCTAAATTTCATTATTTTTTTAAACTCCCCTCAACACACAAAAAACAGAATGTAATCTTTACAGCGATTTTAGAGTAATCTTTACCTGCAACAAAAATTACCTTCACGTGTTAAGATTTTTCCACCACATGGGAAATGGTCGCCATGTCAACTCTACTGAATCTTGTTTTGTTTCGATGCGAAAAAATTCAACTTTATCTACTTGAAAATTACACGCAACAAAAATTCACTTCTGTTTTTTTTTGTGAACAAAAAAAAAAAGTATTCTTTTATCTTTATGAATTTGGCAAAATTTATGACATTTAAAAAATATTTTTCAATCTTTTGGTTTTTGAGTTTTTGCAAAACATTTAAATCTACAAATTTGAATAGTTCCCTTATTTGAAATCTACAAAATTATGCTGTTTTTTTCACTTTTAGTTGAATCTATACAGATGAAAAATTTTACAATTATTCTAATTTATAGCAAAATACTATACCTGATAGCTTAAGCAAAAATTTGAATGAAATTTGAATTAAAATAAAGAATATATATGTAAGGTGATGTGCAATTTTTCAATTATAAAATACATTTTTAAGCTCAAATGAATAATATTCTGAAAATAAAGTGAAAATCAGAGTTGAAGTAATTACTATTATAAATTATAATTAAAAATAAATTTTTTAATATTAAAATACAAAGTATAAGGGTTATTGCAAAAAATCTGACTATTTTTGACCATGAGATTTTTGAGAAAAATAAGCTTTTCAAACTGCACTAAATATTTCGTTTAAATTTGAAGTCTAGTCCTACAGGCCTAGAGAGCATGAAAATATAAAATACAATTAAGAGATCAAGGAATGTATTTGTGATGGGTATCCATTTTAAAAAGAAATAGGTCCACTTGAGGTGGTGCTATGCAGAATTCGGCCAGGATAAAAAAAAATCTACAAACTAAAAAATATATATAATGCAGAGCAGGCAAAAATATCGGAGTATGTAAAGTTCATTTAAAATTTGTAGTTTGGAACAGGTGCATTACCAGACATTTTGTGTAGTTTTGTATTTATAAATTCTAAACGAATTCGTAAAAGATTTTGAAACTTTACAAATTTGCTTCCTCATAGAGGGAGTTTTGTAATTACCTAATTTTAAAATCTAATTCTTTGTCATATTTCGATACAATTGTACCCCAGCTCGAAAAGTAAAAGGACAATAGTCATGAGATTTGGACGAATTGTAGCTCCAATTGATGTCCAGGTCTGATAGGATTTTGTGGAAGATCAACCATTTAGAAGTGGTGTTTTTTGTGTTTAGAAATTTGAAAAAAATATTATATTTATATGAAAAAAACTTTGTTGTTATTCGAAATACAACGATACTATATGTGCTGTTTTTGTTCGCGTCTTCGAAACGCATCAATCTTCCTATTTTGGAAACTTTTATGACCTACTAGTACTGGTTTATCAAGTTTGAAAAAATGGTTTACTCTGTTTATATGAGGAAAACTTTCATGTTATAAGGAATACTACTGTACTGTATATGATATGTTTGTTTGCGTTTTCGAGACGGTTTAAATGACCTATTGAAGAACCTTCTATGTCCTCTTATGCTCTAGCAATACCTATTTATAATTTTTGAAAATATATTGTTCATGTTGTTTATATAAGGAAAACTTTTGTAAATTTGGGAATACAATACGACTGTAAAAGAAGTATTTGGTCGGGTTTTCGAGACACATCGATTGAACTATCGAACAACCTTTCGAGACCTTCCATGATCTACCAATGCCGTTTTTTATTTTTGAAACAAAATTATTTCCCTTGTTTATAGGAATTGTTTTTTATATTAGGAATATAACAATATATACTGTACTTGATGTAACAGTTTGCGTCTTGGAGACGCGTCGATTGACCTATTTACGAACCTTAGATGACTTTTCATGATCAATCAATAGCGACTTATAAAATAAACAAAAATTTACATTGTTTATATGAGGAAAACATTTTTTTTAACTTGGAATAGAACACTAACGTAAGTTAAAAAGTTGTTCGTTATAACAGAAAACATTGATTGAGATTTTGATGGTCTCTCATTTTCTGAATATATAAAGATTTTCGGTAAGACAGAAAAATGAGCTTGAAAAATGAGGAAAGTGTTAAATTTTTTTCTTTTGTTAGAGAAAAATCTCCCTCTATGAGGTAGTAAATTTATTTGATATCTATAAGAAAGCCAAGTGCTCATGAAATGAGCAAAAATAAATACACCAATAGTGAATACATGCATAGTACTTCACAGCAGTATTTAATTTTTAATTTTTAGTTTCACTAAATGGTTATTTGGTATAAGTACTTTACTCAGATAATTTTAGAAAAAGTTATTATTTAAAGGAAAAGAGAATAATGGCCGGGACTTAAAGTGTTCAGATTTTTGGCAATCACCAGTGAAGTATTTGATTTTCGTATTTATAATAATTATCTGCAACAATATTACATCAAAAGATAAAACATTATTATAAAAGAATTTCTAGCAATGTCATTTTGTTAAATAGGATCACTATATTTTAAATTTGTAATGTTAACCTTAATTCGGCACTTGGAGCGATTCAAAAAAGTGTATCCTAAAATTTCATAAGTCAAATTCACTTCTGATCTAAGCTTATGTCTTTACTGTTTTAAGTAATATAGTTGACACAGTTTTTCGTTAATCGGTTATTATAATCAGCACATCCTATTTAATGAATTCATAGGTATCACATTTTGTTGACCAGGGAAATTGAATCATACACTATTGCTGCACATGTGGCTACGTATGTAGATATAATTTTCTGCGTTATTTAAATAAAAAAAAAACTAAAATGGGAGTAAATACCGAATTTAAGGGAAAGTTTTTAAGAACCGGGGAAAAAGGGAAGTTTTTAAAAAACGCGGAAGAATGTAGGCGAAAGACTATATTAATACTGCACCACTTTTGATTTTGCAAAATTTCAAAAGTGCGTTTCCAACTTACGGAACATCATAATTAGCATATTTAATATAATTTGCAATTATGGAATAATTATGGCAAATAGTATATGCTGGTAAATAATTTGAAATTTGATCATTAATTACAAAAACAAAAGAAAAATGTTTGTGCCTGTCCTGTACTCTGAAAATTGAAAAGCTAACATGTGCGTCATGAGGCTGCAGGTGCAGGTGTCGTCCCCGTACAAATAAAAGTCTACCAAACCCACCCCAACCGAAGCCGATGCTCGTCAGTCCTAATACCTCTAATCGAGTGCTCGAATAGCAGGGAATTGCACGGGGTCGTCACGTGATGAGTCACCTTTTTACGTGGGTTGTCGCGATATTCCCGATATCACGGAGGTCCCATATGAAAACACAAGGCTGAAAGGAGCTTATCTAAGCGCTTCGATCAACAGTTCAGTCGTGTGAGTGCGCAAGGTGTATCCACAAATACGAGTGAACTCCCTACAGTATAAAATATGTATGATGAAGACCCTCATGCGCTCTCATATTATATTGAGCAGGGCAATTAAATACACAACTGTTAAAAAGGGTTGTATGGATTAGAGAAAAAATTCTTTCCTATAGAATCCATAACCAGATGTTAAAGGTCTTTATAACTGGGCACTCTATAGCAAAATATGTAACATACATATCATTATCTGAGATTTTGCTTTATGCATATCAAAAATTGAATCTACATCAATTAAAATATTCAATTATTCAGTCTTCTAAAAAGTCCTCGTGCGTCAAATTACTCTACCTGTCGGGTAATGCGACGCGCACTATTCATTTTATTTGTTTGTAAATTAAGAACAATTTTCTAACAATCGAAAGCACAATTTCAGTAAAATCATATATCTATGTTGCATTTATACTCTCGTTTTTGACAACCCTACCTGTCGGGTAATGCGGCGCGCACTATTAATTTTATTTTTTTTGAAAATTAAGAGCAATTTTCTAACAATCGAAAGCACAATTCCAGTAAAATCAAATATCTATCATAATTTACAGTTTGAACAAATAAACTGACAGTTTAATTTTGAGAGCGATTAGCATTCAAAGCTTTGAACATACAATATTCAACGTTTCGACATTTTACCATGAAAATAGCCGTCTGCGCCGCATTAGCCAGTTGTGTATAGTACTAAAAGAAGAATTTTATTTCCAGATCTAAACTAACTTCACCGATTTGTGCAAAATATTTGGAGCAAAATACTATATGCTCAATGATTTTTTTCGCATCTGTCATAATAGAAGAAAAACATCAAAAACAAACTCTTCAGCTTAAAAATTAAACAATCATCTCAAATAACCCAATTTTCTTACTACTTGATATTGCATTGATAAATGCATATACTGAATCTAACCTTAATCGTTCATAATAAGTAGATTTTTGTAAAATCTACCGCGCCGCATTTCCCACTATGCCGCATTAGCCGTTTCTCCCTTTTTAGTTCTTTTCAACATTTCATATGAAATGACCACTATGAATGGAAATAAAATTAACTTAGGATATAACTTTCAAATCAAACGCAATTTACTGTTTAATGTTTGGTTCTGAAATTGTTCAATTTTGAGGGCTTAAATTTGAAGAATTAATTTTTTATGTCTCCTAATTTGATCCATAGCAAAGTAATTTGTTTTAAGGACTGCATACTCAGCGTATCAGTGCTACGAAGCCTGATATTGTCCTCCAAGATCTGAAGAACAAGATCATTTACGTGATTGAATTCTCGGCACCAGCCGATGGTAATATCACGGCAAAGGAGGAAGAAAAACGGGCGAAATGTCAAGCACTCCTTTTTGAGCTGAGCAGGCTGTACCAGGGCTACAAAGTCCATCTTGTAGTTCTCATAATAGGCTGTATTGGAGATATGAAAGCTTAATTTCATAGCCAACTCAACAAGATTCCGGCTTGCCAGCGTCAGGCAAATTCCATCGCGAACCGGATGCAAAAGGCTGTTCTTCTGGGATCACTTCATCTGGTCAGTCAACACTGTTCCTCATAACATTCTACAAAGATTGGTAGCTCTAAAAAAGTATCCAGGGGTGAAACCTTCATCTCTAACTGTCTCGTCTGCCGCGTAAGGTCATCCGCGGCTAGAGACCTGATTCCAACGAACAGTGTTGCACGATGTTATCTCGGGTAAATTTCCCGCTCTTGCTTATCTTCTAGGACAGAAGGAGCAGAAGTGGATGACGTACACGTTCCAGTTAATTCACTAGTAGTATTAATAATAATTCACATGGTAGCTCTAAGAAAGCATCCAGAGGCGACTGTTGTGACCTCCAATGCTCGCGGCCGCTGTGTAATGATAACAGCGGTAAAATACGAACTCCAAACTACACCATGCTCCTAATTTTGTACCTAAACATCATCGCAGAAGATTTCAGACATCGTATTAAATTAACTTATAACATCCTCATCTCATCGGTCACTTGACTTAGTCCGTCGCTATGATAAAAAACCGGGTTAACCCGAGAACAAGTTAAACATAATAATAATTCACTAACTAACTTTCATCTCCAACTGTGCCGTCTGCACGTAAGGTGATCCGCGGCTAGAGACCGGACTCCAAGGTACAGTGTTGTACGAAGTCTATTGCGTAAATTTCCCGCTCTTGCTTACCTTCTGGGATATAAAGAGCAGGAGTGGATGACGTAGCTTCCGGAGCCTACAACTTCTCATAAGATTATCTTATCTTACTTATCGTAATCATCTTGATTATAATGTGAAGAAAGCTTGATTTTTTCTACACTAATTTCGTCCAAATAATATAGTTTATTCTTCGGATAATTGCCATTCAAAATAGCAAGCATAACAAATAGCTCCAATAAAATTATTGATCTTCGAGGAACTATAGGGCCTTTTCGAAAGGGAAATTTTCAGACTGGGGTATATTGATATTGCGTGATGTTGCCTGTACCCCTGAGAAGAAAACCGCTTCAAGAATGCGAGGTAGGCGTAGGCGAGAGATTTCGTCGAGTAGGCTTTATATTTATCGCGGCAATAAGGCGACGCCAGCCGTCGTTCGGATAGCTCGACATACAGGTCGCACCACGTCGTTGGGACAATCGGTGGCCGTTGTTAACGGTAACGACGCAACGTCCAATGCCGTTGGCTCTCTTCGTTCTCTCCTCGTTTTCTCTCGCCCTAGCTTTTTCCATTTCTCCTTCATTTCTCCCTGTTTTCTTCCCCCCTCACGTTTTTGCTAGTTTCTTCTACCTCCCTCAACTGCGGCTTTTGCCGTTCAACCACTCGTCGGGATCTCGAGAACGAATGTACGGCTTGCGTCTGGAAATTCACACCCAACGGGTGAACCTCTGCTTTTTTCCTCTTTTATTATAAAAAAATGTATACAGGTTACAAACTGCTCCATTGCATTAACAAAAGCATCAATAGTAGCCTTTCTTTACTTTAGAAAGCACCCATCGTCCAAAAGAAATCTGCCCCTCTCCCTCGCCTCACCGATATTGCCATACCCCTCATCCGTATAACCTTAACCCTCTCAACCCTTCTAGCCCACAATACCCCCTCACTCTCTTGTCACATCTTCATTGTAGCTCTCGCATCATCACTCCCACCCCTTAGGCCCCTCAAACACCTATCCTTAAGGCCCTTTATCAGAATATGTAATCGGTTCGGCATTTTTAGGCCGCACGGTTGAATATTTTTGTCTAATTTTTTGCATACGACATCTACATAAGCATATTTCGGAGCAAGCAGCGCTGGTTTTTCGATGAAATGTTTATATTTTGTTTAATAATCTAAACAAAGAACAATATCAGTGTAGCTCAGTGTTAGCTGTCCATGCATTTCCCCAGCGTGCCTGTTCACCCTCGTCAAACTCCAGTCGCCAGACACCCCGGAGCGAGTTAAATTATCCGGAACGAAAGAAACCTTACATTGCTATGAGATCACGGCCGGTTAGAAAAACTGACATTATGAAATCATGGATTAATTTAATTTTAAGAAGGAGAATCAATTTATTCATAAACTTACAAGAAAGTGAAAAAAAGATGAAAATTGGTTAATATTTGCAGTAATAATGTAAATCTTTAGGTAATACACAACTTCTGTGCATTTACACTGCAGTTTTCTACCGAATTCAGTAATTCAGTAATCGGTTTTGCATTTTGAGGCCGCACGGTTGAATATTTTTGTCTAATTGTTTGCATGCAACACCTACATAATCATATCTCAGAGCAAGCATAGCCGGTTTTTAGATAAAAGGCTTATATTATAAATTGTATAATCTAGATTATACGCAGGGAAAATGCAGACAGCTAACACTGCGTGTTATTGCTACTGTTCTTCCGTTTTTGATTATTAAACAAATTATAAACATTTCATCGAACAACCGGAGCTGCCTGCTCCGAGATATGCTTATGTAGATGTCGTATGCAAAAAAGTAGACAAAAAAATTCAACCGTACGGCCTCAAAATTCAAAACCGATTGCCCATTCTGAAATCCGTAACGATAATGACTCTTTCATTATTACGAGATAACGGCCGGTTAGAAAAACTGACATTATGAAATCATGGATTAATTCAAGTTTGATTAGCAGAATCAATTTATTTATAAAATTACAAGAAAGTGAAACAAAGATTCATGAAAATTGGTTAATATTTGCAGTAATAATGTAAATCTTTAGGTAATATACAACTTCTGTACATTTACAATGTTGTTTTCTACCAAATACACGCTAAAGACTGTATTTTTTGGAATTTTTTGCACACGAATAATTTTTAATGCATAAGTGGAGGGTTTCCAAGCATTTTTTAAATAACTCAAACTTGGTTAAACAATTCTTATATATTTAAACAATTATTTCCCCCTGTAAGGCATAAATAATATATTTTCTCCTAGATATTGTTTACTTTTTGATTTTTCTTCAAAATTATTTATTGAATTATTTACATATCTTGGCTTAACATAGATTATAATAATTTTAAAATTCATATCAAATTATAGACTTGTCGTTGTACATATTTGTTGTGTTGTAACGTACAAAAAAAATGGAAATGGCGCATTACGTAGAATCGTATAAATAAGGTAAGTATTGTACACCCTATTCTCGCTTTATAGAACAATAATATTACTCGCATTCCCAGAATCTAAAACGCCCTCAGAAAGGCACACTCAGATACAGCACACACTCAGATATATCACACACTCAGAAACCTCACAAAATTATTATTGATTATTATCAGCGAGTACACAGCGGCATCCTTTTATCACTTGTACACTTTTCCTTTTCCGAGACCACGTTTATTATACCAAGAAAAAATTTATTTTTCATTCAAATTGCTGTGATTCTGTTGCATTCGCCAATCATTCAGACTTGTCAATAAAAAATAAAAAAAATAAAAATAACAAATTGCATTTTTTATTCTAATTTAAAATTCCCGACAAGTCAAGTGCGAATTTTACCAACAGTACATTTTGCGTAGTACGATCCAGTACGGTTGAGCCATCAGCGCCATCAACTGTCAGTCGGCTTCCTGCACACTTCACGTCGTTGCTATACTATTTTACTCTCACTTTTTAGCAGTTACCGTATTTTTTTCGAAAACCAGAGAGTTAGCCCCCTGTCGTCACCGCGAAACCCCTTCCGGGGTCTAAAAGATTTTCAAAGTGCATTTTTAAAACCTCAAAACCGAATTATCGTTGCTTGTTGGTTAGTTTTGAGTGCTTCACAGATTTCTCATTTTTTCTTCACCTCGCTCCAAAAGCCTTAAAACAATTTCTAGTATTAAATAAACATTAATTTTTAAAAAGTATTTCAGAATCAATAAATAATATATTCGACACGTTTAACATTATTAAACTGTAAAAATTTGTATTAAATTTGATTAATTTGTACAAAACTGAATCTCAATGTTTACACTTTGATAATATGAAACCTGTCGCTGTCGCATATATTATTTATTATTTGTGCATTCTTTTTCAATTTTATGTAAAATAATAAAATATAATTTCTTCTCCCTTCAGAACATTTTTTTAAATTTATAATTTCTTGAAAAAACTGATTTTATAATTTGTAGGACAAATATTATTAAATTCTTTTGCAACAACCACATCGAAAGTGAGGACTTCCATGTCTCTAAATTATATGCAAAGTGCTTCCATCCAGCAAACTGTGCGGGAATAATAATGGCGCAAGCGCACTTTGAAACACATCTATTTCGCGAATTAACGCAATGGATGTCCATATGCACTATGAAATATGTAACTGTGTACTGGAAAAATACAAAATATTCTTAAAAAATCTTTCAATACAATTATATGCGAATTTGGCTGAACACCACGATACGGATCGGAAATTTGGTGGAAAAGTGCAACAAAGGTATAAATATTTTCCTCGGACGGTTGTCCGGACATTTTATAATTTAAAGGATAACAATACAAATTTTGAAATGCTAAAAAGTAGACAGGCGGACACCATTCCCTTGATATACATGGAAAAAAGTACATTTTCGATATACGATGCCGCAAAATTGTCAAAGACCACAACAGAGATTTTATAGTTTACAATTTCGCTTGTCAGGTAAATGTCCCAGTAATCGTGATGGTCCCAACAATCGTAAAACTTGGTTATAATTTGAATATATTGTCACAAAAAGATGTGAAAAGTAATACTTAATGATAGAGTCCATTTATTTTTGGCATGTTTTAATGTCAAATGGAATTTCAATTAATTCAAATTACATAAAAAGCAAAAAAATTGGCGTCACGATTACTGGGACAATAAAGGTCACGATTACTGGGACATTTACCTTAAGCAAAAACAGTAAACTGTTTGAGAAGGTAGATTTTACAGTTTTTATAGTTATTTTCATAGTTTTCAACTTCGTAAGCGAAATTTTCAACTGTTAAATTTCTAGTATGGTTTGACAAACTCGCGACTCTGCACTGAGAGACCTTTTGTTAGAATGAATGAAAAAAATAAATTAGAATTTGGTATAAAATCGTACCAACATAGGGAAAACCGAGGTTTTATTACACTTATTCGTATTACAGTACCGAAGTTTAATATTATCATACGAGTATTTAAAACACGAAGACGACAGAGTAGTATTCTAAATACGAAATATTATGAATCTCCATTTGAAGAATTAACACTATGAAAAAGTGATATTCTTTTTACTGAGTTTTCGAAAAATAATTTGAATAAGAAAAATAGTGAATATCATAATCTCGAAAACGTATTTTAGAAATTGATATTGTCTATATGAAGTTTACAGAAACCTAAGACGCATAGCAAACTATGAAATCCTTATTGTTGATTTTTCATACAGTTTCGTTTGAGAATGCTCCTCGAGTGTTTCCGCCGTTTTCCGATCGAGCCCGATTGAGCAGAGCCGAATATGGAACGCATGGAACATCGGCCGCGGTCGGTCCAAATCCAATTCGATTCAATTAGATTAATGCATGTAAATATTGTAAAATCCCATTATTATTATTTTTAAGAAATTACTTGAAACAAAAAATTCGCTGAACGAGAAAATTAATTATACCTTTATTTTATTTATATTCTCTACTCCAATCCCTGTCCAGATTTTTCAAAACCAAAAGCGTTTTCTGATACCAAAAATTGTAAAAAGAGCATTTAATGCGTTAATTTTCAAAATCACAAACTTCTTTTTTAAATAGTCAACAATGTTTTATTACTACAATCTTTTAACTGTCAGAAAATATATATATTTTTTTAATTAATATATAATATTGTACACATTATTTATATCTGACTCCTTAGTTCTGTCAAAATATGCTTGGTTATAGTGAAAGAGGCGCTTTTATCACATGTATACCGAAAGGTTATGTTTCACAACATTTTAAATAAAAGTTAACTCTTTCTATTTTCAATTCATTCATTTACTATGGGATTCAAAACACGAGGAATATTTTCTCTCGAAATTTATACACTAAGATAATAAGATTTAATTAAATGAGTACAATTTATAAAATATTACATCTAAATACACTCAGGTTTATTATAATGAGTTACTGAGATATCAGATTGGATAATGTTATTCATACAAGAATATTATCAGTTCCTTTAAAAAAAAATGTATTTTATAAAAAATCAATTCAATCATTGAAAGTGATAAAATGTTTAACATATCTATTAACCAAATTTTTGAAGCAACAAATCACTCGTGAAACAGGGCCCAGATATTTTTCATACTGCCCTGAATTGTCAAGCGACGCCGCTTTGCCGAGATTTTTGCCAAATATTCCATAATATAAGTTAGCCCTGGGGTTTAGTTGTTAGGGATAAAATGCGTTAGTTCTTCGGGTAAGTTAGGTTCGAATCTCGCCGCAGCGATTCCGATTTTTCATAGCGATTAAGCGTGCGATTATGTATGTAGTGAATAAATTAAGTATATAATAATACAAATTATAATTGTACGCGTGTTTCCGTATATAATTGTATTTAATTTGTGTATTTAGTTCCTCCTTCTGAAGGTTGGATCTTTTGGTGGAGTGAGTTATTTTTCATATAGTCGTTTGAGATTCT